>JAQPPZ010000492.1:0-245107 GCA_028583015.1 Wollemia nobilis
GGTATCTCATGAGTCATGAAGAACACAAGCTTATACTGAGAGGGGGGGGTGAATAGTATAAGACCACTTTTAACTTTATCCTTCAGTACAGCTTTCAAATCAATAACATGCAGAATAAAGATAGCAAAAATAACAGCAGTAAAACAATGCACAGAATGTAATCCACAAAGAGACACAACAATTTACGTGGTTCACCCAAGGTGGGCTACTCCACGGATAAAACTTTTCTTCTAAAAGTTGTATCAAAGTCCTTTGGTAATCCTTCCCGATTATAATGTTTATGAGCTGCAGCTCAAAGGAGACACCTTCCCCTAATTTTGCTTTGGCTGGTGACCCTCTAGAAGACCTCTACCTCCTATGCCCTTAGCAAGTGGAACTCTTTCCATAGAAGACACCTGTCTTCTTTGCTCTAGCTGGAGATCTATGTCCTCAATTCTGTCACCGCAAAGCTGGTCCTCGAATTTGCACTAAATGCAGTCCTTCGGTCTAGCACAAATGTCTTCTTTTGCCTCAAACTCTGTCCTCAATCTGGTCATCAAAACTGATTAGAAAAATGGTTCACAATCTTTCAAATGCTTGCTCAATGCTATCCCCAAGTCTTCACTATTCTATCATAGCTATAAGAGACGAAACCAACTTTCGCACAAACTGCACAACACTGCAGCACATAGCACTTTGGCTATCAAACTTCTCACTTCTATGTGTTGTCTTCGAATGTCACCACACCAATAGCTTTTGCTCCTTTGCACATCCACCACAGCATAGCCTTCGCACACTCTGCGCCAACACAGTCTTTGCACACTCTGTGTCTCAATGATCAAACTTCTCCCTCACACTCTATCTGTGCAACTCGCACTTCGAACGCACACTTCGAATGCACTCTTCGATCAATACCCAAACTACTCAAACAACCCTCCTTTAATACTCACAATCTCAAGTTGAAATCTTGTTCTTAGTCAGCTATTTTACCCTTTGATCACGTTGACTGCAAAACCTGCATTACGTCAGCCCAGATTTAACTCTGTCAACTTCAACCGCCTCTATAACTCTCCTGTAGCTTTTGCCATGAAACTAGAACATGTCACGATATCGCGACACCTTTGCCTGTCGTACACCTTCTATAGCTTGCTGTAGCGATATCGCGATGCTTTTGCTTTTATCTGCTTCCTTTGATCTTCTGTCATGAAATCATGACACTTTTGCCTTTTGCTTACGTCATCTTGCTTTTGTCACAAAATCATGACGCTTTAGACTCCAAAGCCTTCTTCTTCGCTTCTATCACGAAATCGCGACACCTTTGCCTCTTGCTGACGTCATCAACAACTCTATCGCGAAATCGCGATGCTTTAGACTCCAAAGCCTTCATCTCAGCTTCTGTCATGAAATCGTGACACTTTTGCCTCTTGCTGACGTCATCTGCAACTTTTTCGCGAGATTGCGACACTTCTTGCTTCTTCAACCTTTTCTCAGTTTGCACCAGCGAAAATGCAACATGTCACGAAATCGTGACACTTTCGCTGCCTTAAGCTCTTTTCTGTCAAAGGCCCACAAAACTGGAACATGTCACAAAATCGTGATGCTTTCACCAACTGCAAGCTGCTAACTCAACCTATCATGAAATCGTGACACATTTTGCATTCGTACAACTTCTTTGAAACCTATCGTGAAATCGTGACGCTTTCGTCAACTGCAACCTACCAACTCAACCTGTCATGAAATCGTGACACTTTCTACATCCGTACAACTTCTTTGAAACCTATCACGAAATCATGACACTTCCTGCAACTCAACACTACCAACTTAACATGTCACGAAATCGTGATAGTTTTGCCTAAACTTTCTCTCTCCTCAAACATGTCGTGAAATCGTGACGTTTTGCCTGCTTCGACTCTGCCTTCTAGCATGTCACGAAATCGTGACAGTTTTGCCAAAACTTTCTCTCTCCTCAAACATGTCACGAAATCGTGATAGTTTTTCCAACATTTTCTCTCTCCTCAAATATGTTGCAAAATCACGACAGTTTTGCCAGCACTTTCTCTCTCCTAAAACATGTCGCGAAATCGTGACAGTTTTTCCAACCGCCTGCAAAATTTTTCTAACTTATATTTTTTCTTGATCTTTTGCAACTGGGTTACTTTGATTTTCTTGGAGACTTACTGACCAGCTGAAACCTTCATCAAAACACATTCTCTGACATAAAAACAAATTGCTTCAAGAACTCCTTGACATCAAAGACAACAACTACCAAGAGCTCTTTTGACATCAATGACAACAACTATACTTGAGCAAAGGCAATGTACTCAAGGTACCCAAAATTGCCAACAATATCCCCCTTTGTCATTGATGGCAACCCTTAACTGAAAACACATCTTCAAGAGCCAAAACTGAAATCAATCTCTTTGAAGTTTTGCTCCCCTTGACTTGAAGCTTTCCTTTTCACTTGAAACTCTCCCCCTTACTCAAATCTCTCCCCCTTTGTCATCAATGGCAAAGGGTCACCTTTGGGGCTTAGGACTAAGAATGAGCCTCTTAGCTTAGTCCCTCCCCCACCTCCTGATGAGGTGATTTAAAACAGGGTTGGGAGTGAAACTCCCATTAGACACTCATCATCATCGGTGTCTACGATTTCTTTGTCGTGTTTTTGCTTGAATTCTTTGTCTGTATTTTTGTTTCTGTCACTGTTCTGATCCATGGACCTGTTCATACTGTTGTTCCTGTTTCTTTTATCATTCATGTTCTTATCCATAACTTGATCCTTAGACCTGTTCATATCACTTTTTTTGTTCTTGTTCTCATCTCTTTTCTTGTCCACACCTTGATCCTTGGACCTGTTTATACCACTGTTCCTATTCCTATACCTTGGAAGATCAGCTCTGCATTGTCTGGCTATGTGACCTATGTTGTTGCAATTGTAACAAACAACATTATTTCTTTCAGGCATAGCTATTCTTTGAATCCTCCTATTCTGACTAACCCAGTTCCTATTATTTATATTGCAAAAAATTGCCTTGTGCCCGAACAAATTACAAGAGTAGCAATACCCTTGAAATAAATTACGACTTCTGAAATTATTGTTAACCTTCTTCATTTGAGACATACAATGTGCAGCTATGTGTCCAAACCTGTAACACGCAAAACATCTACCGTAAAACATTCTTTTAATCGATTTCTTGGGTCCCGAAAATTTTTGCTTCACATTCAGAAATCTGTTTTCTGTTTCAACGCAAGGATCACTCACGGACTTATGATCTGAAATACTTTATTCATCAGAACTTTCTTCCTTTTGAAGTCTCTTGTTAGATTTCCCAACGTGTGTCTTGTGCGGCTCAACAAAACTGAGACCTATTTTATCTGTTGGATTTCTTTGACTTTTGATGAGAACCTTAACCTTCTTGGAGCTATCCTAAAATCTGTAGAGCTTATCCTTGTATTCTTTATTTTCTTCTTTCAAAGAAGCCATTTTTTTCTCTAACTCATTATACTCACGAATCTTAGACTCTAATTAATCCTTGAGTTCCTGTGTTTTGGTTATAGAGAAGTCAAGACTTTATATAAGATCGTCTCTCTCCATACAACATTCATCTAACTTAATCTTGAGTCTATCATTCTTCTTTCTTTCCTTTTTCAAATCATTGAGAGCATTATTGATTTCGCATTCAAGATCCTCTATTTGATTGCACTTTGAATTATCAAGACCTTTTTCAGATTTCTTATCACTAGAGGTGCTACCTTTTTCAAAAACCATACATGCATATTCCTTATCATTTTCTAAAGCATCCTCATACATACTATCAACCAATTCATTATTTGTGCAATCATCCTCAAGGTGCCCAAAATTTCCACATCTGAAACATTTCATGATAATGAATTTATGTTTCGGTTCTTCCTCTTTTTTTGAAATGAACAACATCTCATTTTCACTATCACTGGAAGAGCTTTCACTATTACTGCTAGAACACTTACTTGCTTTGTCTAGATAGAAGCTCTTTTTGTTCTTGTGAGAATACCTCCTTCCTTGATTCCTATGCTCATCTTTGTTCTTTCTGTAATACCTATGCTTTTCAGAATCCTTGCTCTTAACATCCTATATATCTTCATCACTTTCATTTTTGGAAATAGTACAGTCGGTAGCATAATGACCAGACTTTCCACAGTTGAAACATCTTATATTTTTCTTGCTTTTGTGCTTTCTAGAGAACTTGCATTTCTTGCTGTAGTATGCTTCTTCCTCACTAGAAGACTCATCACTCTCTTGAATCTGTTTACCTTTTGATTTCTTAGTAGCTTTGAAAGCTGCATCTTTCTTTATATCAACATTCACTTGAGTTCTCATCTCAAATGCTACAATAATACTATGGAGCTCATCCTTTTTCAACTTATCTAAATCTTTGGCTTCCTCAATAGCAGAAATCTTTTCACTAAACCTATTAGGAAGAGATCTTAAAATATTATCACACACATCATTTTCAGCAAGTTCAAGACCTAAGTCTTTCATGGAGTTCACAATCTCATCCATCCGAAGAATGTAGTCACTCATATTTTCATCATCATTCATCTTGAGTTGTTCAAACATACCTTTAAAATGTCTCAATTTGGCCTTTCAGACATTTGCATCACCTGTATGAACAACTCGCAATTGTTTCCACATTTCACTAGCTGTCTTGCAGTGAATAACTTTGGTAAGATCAGCCTTCTATAAACCTTTCAGGATTGCATTCATGGCTTTTGAGTTGCTGTGATGTAGGAGTCTATCTTCTTTAGTATAAGGACCATTTGCAAAAATGGTGTACCCATATTCAATAACTTCCCATACCTCATTACCAAGAGCCATAAGATAGACTTTCATTCTTGCACTCCACAGGTCGAAATCTGATCCATCAAGAATAGGTGCTGCATTGCCACCTAAAAAATCCATTGTGTTCTTAACCAGCTTCTTCCTTTTGGCCAGTAAAACCTTTTCGAAGGAACCCGCTCCGATACCAATTGAAGAACACAAGCTTATACTCGAGAGGGGGGTGAACAAGATAAGACCACTTTTAACTTTATCCTTCAATACAGCTTTCAAATAAATAACATGCAGAATAAAGATAGCAGAAATAACAGTAGTAAAATAATGCACAAAATGTAATCCACAAAGAGACACAACAATTTACGTGGTTCACCCAAGGTGGGCTACTCCACGGACAAAACTTTTCTTCTAAAAGTTGTATCAAAGTCCTCTGGGAATCCTTCCCAATTACAATGTTTATGAGTCGCATCTCAAAGGAGACACCTTCCCCTAATTTTGCTTTGGCTAGTGACCCTCTAGAAGACCTCTACCTTCTATGCCCTTAGCAAGTGGAACTCTTTCCATAGAAGACACCTGTCTTATCTACTCTAGATAGAGATCTCTGTCCTCAACTCTGTCACCGCAAAGTTGGTCCTCAAATTTGCACTAAACGTAATCCTTCGGTCTAGCACAAATGTCCTCTTCTACCTCAAACTCTGTCCTCAATCTGGTCATCAAAATTGGTTAGAAAAATGGTTCACAATCTTTCAAATGCTTGCTCAATGCTATCCCCAAGTCTTCACTATTATGTCGCAGTTGTAAGAGACGAAACCAACTTTCGCACAGACTGTGCAACACTACAACACACAGCACTTCAGCTGTCGAACTTCTCACTTCTGCGTGCTATCTTCGAATGTCACCACACCAATAGCTTTTGCTCCTTTGCGCATCCACCATAGCACAGCCTTCGTACACTCTATGCCAACACAGTCTTCGCACACTCTGTATCTCGACGATCGAAATTCTCCCTCGCACTCTATCTGTGCAACTCACACTTCGAACGCACTCTTCGATCAATACCCAAACTACTCAAACAACCCTCCTTTAATACTCACAATCTCAAGTTGAAATCTTGTTCTTAGTCGACTGTTTTACCCTTTGATCACGTCGGCTGCAAAACCTGCGTTGCGTCAACCCAGATTTAACTCTGTCGGCTTCAACCGCCTCTGTAACTCTCCTATAGCTTCTGCCATGAAACTAGAACATGTCGTGATATCGTGACACCTTTGTCTGTCGTACACCTTCTATAGCTTGTTGTAGCGATATCACAATGCTTTTTCTTTTGTCTGCTTCCTTTGCTCTTCTGTCGCAAAATTGTGACACTTTTGCCTTTTGCTTATGTCATCTTGCTTCTGTCACGAAATTGCGATGCTTTAGACTCCAAAGTCTTCTTCTCTGCTTCTGTCATGAAATCATGATACCTTTACCTCTTGCTGACATCATCAACAACTCTATCACGAAATCGTGATGCTTTAGACTCCAAAGCCTTTATCTCAGCTTTTGTCGCAAAATCGTGAAATCTTTGCCTCTTGCTAACGTCATCTGCAACTTTGTCATGAGATTGCGACACTTCTTGCTTCTTCAACCTTTTCTTAGTTTGCACCAGCGAAAATGGAACATGTCTCAAAATCGTGACACTTTCGTTGCCTTAAGCTCTTTTCTGTCAAAGGCTGCGAAACTAGAACATGTCACGAAATCGTGATGCTTTTGCCAACTGCAAGCTGCTAACTCAACCTGTCACGAAATCGTGATACATTTTGCATCCATACAACTTCTTTGAAACCTGTTGCAAAATCATGACGCTTTCGTCAATTGCAACCTGCCAACTCAACCTGTCATGAAATTGCTACACTTTTTACATCTGTACAACTTCTTTGGAACCTGTCGTGAAATCGCGACACTTCCTGCAACTCAACACTGCCAACTTAACATGTCGTGAAATTGTGACAGTTTTGCCTGAACTTTATCTCTCCTCAAACATGTCGTGAAATCGTGACGTTTTGCCTGCTTCGACTCTGCCTTCCAGCATGTCGCGAAATCGCAACAGTTTTTCCAAAACTTTCTCTCTCCTCAAACATGTCACAAAATTGCGACAATTTTGCCAACATTTTCTCTCTCCTCAAATATGTCGCGAAATCACAACAGTTTTGCCACCACTTTCTCTCTCTTGAAACATGTCGCAAAATCGCGATAGTTTTTCCAGCCGCCTGCAAACTTTTTCTAACTTATCTTTTTTCTTGATCTTTTGCAACTGGGTTACTCTAATTTTCTTAGAGACTTACTGACCAGCTAAAACCTTCATCAAAACACATTCTCTGACATAAAAACAAATTGCTTCAAGAACTCCTTGACATCAAAGACAACAACTACCAATAGCTCTTTTGACATCAATGACAACAACTATACTTGAGCAAAGGCAATGTACTCAAGGTACCCAAAATTGCCAACAAGTCGACCTTATTTATCAGGTCGCACAGCTAAGTGGGTTCTTGCTTTGAGCGAGTTTGAACTCACATTTATAGGACAGAAGTTTGTTAAGGGTCAAATCATAGTAGATCAATTAGCTGCTACACCCTTAGAGTCTACCCATCCCCTCATCACTGAGTTTTCTGATGAATGCCTTCAACTAGAGGCAGACCATGTTGAACAATGGTCCTTATACTTTGATGGAGCCCGATGCATGAGTGGGGCTAGTGCAGGTATTATTTTAATATCTCCACAGAAACACATTATACCTTTGTCTTTTAAATTAACATTTGCTTGCACCAATAATACTGCTGAATATGAAGCTCTAATCCTTGGATTACGAGCTACCTTGGTGCTAAAAATTAAACATCTGCTAGTTTTTGGTGATTCTCAACTTGTTATAAACCAAATTAATGATGTTTATCAGATCAAAGATGATAAATTGCACCCATATAAAGCATATTTTTTATAATTAATATATCTATTTGATCAAGTTACCTTGGAAGCTATTCCTCGAACTAGAAACCGTGCGGCTAACGCTATGGTCGCAGCTACATCTCTTCTACCCTTGGAGTTAGATGACGAATATGCCACCATCATTATTTGTCAACTCCAGGAACCTGCTTCAAATAAGTCATGCTTAGAACCTTTGGATGTGTTTCTAATCAATGAAACTACTCCTGAACCTTGGTATACAGATATATTTGATTTTCTTCACAATGGGACTTTCCCTGCCAATTCTAATAGAAACCAGCATCGGTTATTATGTAGGCGAGTAAGTCGATTTGTAATAATTGGTAATACTTTATATAGAAGATCTTTCGAAGGTATCCTATTGAGATGTTTGAATTTAGAATAATCCAGATTAGCTTTGAGTGAAGCCCACGATGGATCTTGTGGAGGACACTTCAGTGGTAGTGCCATTGCTAAAAAGCTCCTTAGGATAGGATACTTTTGGCCTACCATGGATAATGATGCACATGATTATGTGCGCCATTGTGACAAGTGCCAAAAACATGCTGACCTTGTCCATGCCCCTACACAAGACCTGCAGGCTATTTCATCTCCTTGGCCCTTTTCAAAATGGGGCTTAGACATTATTGGCAAAATCAATCCTGTGTCATCTAATGGACACAAATTCATCATAACCACCACTAAGTATTTCATGAAGTGGGTTGAAGCTATGCCTTTAGCTTCCTACACTGGAACACAAGTCTCTAAATTTATTTTTAATCAAATCATTTGTAGGTTCGGAATTCTTGCAAATCTCATCTTAGACAATGGAACTTGTTTTAAAAATAAAGATGTTAAGAAATTATGCCAAAAATATAAGATTCAACATCGTTGGTCCACTCCCTATTATCCTCAGGATAATGGCCAAGCAGAAGCATCTAATAAAACATTAATCAAAATCCTTAAAAGATTGGTCAATAAATCTAGCCACGACTAGCACATTCAATTATATCCTGCTTTGTGGGCCTATCAAACTAGTGTTCGTACTCCCATTGGAACTTCACCTTTTGTTTTGGTTTATGGCACTGAAGCCATTTTCCCCTTTGAATTAGAAGTTCCTTCTTTGGCTCTACTACTTCAAGATACCGAAGTAGGAGATGAATATCGAGATGGCAAACTCAGTCAGCTAGAACTCCTCGATGAAAAGCACATCAATGCTTTGGAGCATCTTCGTGCCTACCAAAACAAGCTTAAAAGATCATATGCTAAGAAAGTTTGTCATCGATCCTTTGAGGTCGGCGACCTTGTTTTAAAAGAAAATAAAAAAAAAACTAATGCAATTAAAGACCTTAAAGGTAAATTTGAGCCCAACTGGCTTGGACCATATATTATCACTACTAAATTTGAATCGGGAGCATACAAATTATCTACCTTAGATGGTAAAGAACTTAAAGAACCCATGAACATTTTGCATCTTAAACATTACTATGCATAAAAATTGGTCATTTCATCATTGTATATATTTGTTTAAAATATTTCAAAAACCACTATCTTGTATTTCTTTCAATTTATAAACTTAAAAATCTAAAAAACACCAAAAACATTCAAAATCATCAAAATCTTCAAAAACATCTTTTATGTTTGTACTTCTTAAATTGTGACATAGTGCAGTTATATTTTCAATTATTTTGGATAAATTAGCATTTATTTGGAATCCCGCACTTTCACATTCACATGAATAAATATCTTGATTTATTTGGCATGATTACTAATCTCTCTTATATCAAAGTCCACAAAATTCAATTAAAAAAAGTTTGAGCATAGAGAATTGATCTTTTTATTTACTTAAACCAAGCATATCTTTTCACAATCAAATGATTATATTTGTAATGTCCATGCTATGCTACATAGTAGAAGTGGTTTCTTGAGCGAAAAGTTTCCCTTGCTATCCTATCATGCACATGGTCTAGAATCTTTGAGAATTGGCAAAAGGACAAGCTCACCCCTATCCGGAATAAAAATCCCTTGCTCTACAGCTAATCCAAGCAAGTATCCCTAGAATAGGAAAGAAAAGAAAAGTTCAAGAAAAAGAGAAAAATAAAAAGGTTATTTCCACATTACCTCAAATATCAAAGCAAAAGATACAAAAAAGAAAAATACAAAAGAAAAAAGAAAGAAGAAAACAAAATGAGCAAAAGCAAATGCAATAAAATCCCTTTCCCTACCCATTGAAAATAAAGAAGGGTTGATGAGCTTGAATCCCTAGAATTCTCAATTATTCGAAAAACTGTGAGGTAAGCCCCATAACATGTGGTTTGTGCCCAACCCGCTTGGCCTTGGGTAACTCCTAGCATGGTGATATGTCTGTCACATTAGCGACCTTCTCTTGTATAGACCTATGTCTACTTATGGATTAGCTAGCTCTTGATAACTTGACTTACATAGTAGTCTGGTATGGTTATATGCATCTAAATCATGGTTAATGAACACTTATTTGGTTAATTCAAATAACTTGTATCATAGTATCTTGCTCAAAATTGGTAAATGAATACTACAATCGCACACACATTTGTATCTGAGATATTTTGTGTATCATTATGATAAATCAAGATCGAAAATGAACTCACATACGCACATGGGATTCCTTATAAATCTAACTTTTGTCTTTAAGATATCTTAAAATATTTTTGCAAATTGTCTGGAATAATTTCATTTTCTTCTCTAAGAACAGTTGTTTAGTATAAAGACAACCACATGCATTACCCAAAAAATCAAAATCATTTTCAACAACATGCAATAAAGTTACAGTTATATATAACTTTTGACTTTCGCGACGATGTTATAATTCCAAAACCACAATTGGAATTTTATGCCTAGCACAAGTCCTCATCTTCATATTTTCTATTTTTTTTCAAAAATTAAAAATCAACCATGGAATAAAACTATTATTTTCTTCTTTGGATTTCGTGATGATGGTATAAGTCTATACCTAATTATTCTATGCTTAGCGCAAACCATTGTTTTAATTTTATTTTCCCATTTATTCCAAATCATAAAAACCATATGACTTACATCATTATGTTACACAATTATGCTTTACAAACAGAATGAATACTTATTCTATTTTCATGTCATTATGTTCAAATTCAGTTTTTGCAACCATGGTATAATTTCTAAGAAATTGTTCAAACTTTTATCACACTTAGGAATTTATGCCTAGCAAAAATCATTTTAAAATATTTCATGCATACTATTTTATGAAAAATCTGAAAACAAATCATCACTATCATCATTTGCATCATCACAACAAAGTCTTAAGATAGTCTCTTAAGCACTCTTTTACTTTTTAACAATATTTCTATACTGGGATTAGCTTGACGACCGAGCGAGCAGCGACTCCATGAAATGGTCTATAATAGCGACAATGTCCTTTGAAATTATTGTTAGAAGTCTCTTTTATTTTTTATCAAATTATTACATCACAACAACCAATTTGTTTACATCAGATTATTTTATTTAAATTTTTAAAAGCATGACATTCAAACCATAATATTTCCAAATGGCATAATTACATGAATCATCAAATCAATCACATCAAAAACATTTAAAGCATCATACAAACACATAAGACAAGTCATATGATCAAAAATATCATATATATATATATATATATATATATCTCAACAATATATGTACATCATATCAAAACTAGATTGGTATGCCACAATCTACATCTTGGCATACTCAATCCTCTCAATCATATATCTAGTCTGTGTAGTGCAGTAGCCTAGCCTCGAGAACCCCTCAAGCTCTCAGCCTCATCTACTCCCCCGCCCTGAGGTGGATGAGGTGGCCCCATCGCAGTATGTGTGGTACTGCGAGTCCTAGTCATCGATCGGGATGAAGTCCTCAACGACCCAACCCTGATCGGATCCATAATGTCGGTTGGCAGCTGTACCCTCTGGCGCTCTAGCACTAGCTGGAATTAGATACTTGATAGAACGTGGTCTAAGAAATTGACCATGCCAGCTCCTAAGTGCTCGCTCCTCCGCTCCATGCTTTGAGGCATGCAACCTCATCTCTGAGCTGTGTAGCCTCCGCTCGGTGATGTGTAGCCTCATCCTGTAAAGTTTGCACCTGTGCCTAGAGATGGACAGTCTTCACCCGAAGAGTAGCCATCTCACTATTCTCTCTTGTGTCCACACCCTTGCCCTTATCGGGTGATGGTGGCCTCTCTCTGTGGAGAAGGGGGTCTCTCCTCCCTCCTCTCTCATTGTCGCAGCCTCTACTGAGCTTGTGGTCTCCTCTGCTCTCCCTCGCCGTGACCTTGTGTTGCCTCAATGGCCTCCTGGCACTGCCTCCCCATTCTATGCATAACTGCATGAATTGGACCCTAAGCCCTCATCATCCGAGGAGGGCAGATGCCTACGTACCAGGCATCATAGCTGTCGGCAACCCCAGCATCGTCACCATCCACTAGCTGGATGGGGGCATCATCTACGTCCTGACTCTAGAAGCGTTGCATATCTGGAGCCCTGCTAACTGTAGTGTTATCCCAAATAGTCTGGGAAAACTCGTAGTCTTTGAGAGATGGGATTCCCTAATATAGACCGAACTGCCTCAAAAATTGGTCATATCGATGGAGCTCCACCTCTCCCCTCTCCATCCTCAGCCAATAGACTCGCCTGACACGAGCCAGCTCTTGTCTATCCTTGGCCCACCCTGGATGATCTCTCCAATGCCTCTAGGTGATCTGGTCGGAGACAAGGTCGTCAAGTAGTCTCCGAGACACTAGCAGATCTATTCGTCGTTGTGACCCTCTTTAGAGCCACCAGTAGAAAACTCAGGGCCTCTCCCCATCAATCCCTGTCAATGGGAGCCCTACCGGCCTCTGCACTGCAATGTGCTCCCAGTACCAAACCTGTAGTAGCGATGTCATGACTAGACATCGACCGCCCTTGTATACGACCCCATGCAGGATCCTATATAATCGGCATAGAACAAAGATCCCCCAAGCAAACCTGTATTTGTGGTCTCTCATGTCGTAGACCACATTTGTCAAAAACCATGGTAGCCTGCATCCACTCTGATGGCATAGTAGTAGACCACCTACCACCCCATCCAAAACCTGTGTTAGCCTAGATGCCCCAGGCATCTGGCACAGTGACTCGATGTTCACTCTGCCCTTCTCTAGGGTGAAGCTTGGGTCTTCGCATAGCCACATCATCGCATGGCCTTGATTGGCCATGGGAGTGATTAGTCGTCCTTGTATGGGGATCCTCAAAATCCTCCATACATCCTCCAGTGTGGGAGTCATCTCCCCTGTCGATAACCAAAAATAAGAAGAACCCGGATACCACCTCTCTGCTAGGGTTGTCAATAGCCCCATGTCTGTAGACACTTGTGGCATATCTGCCATGTGCTGCAAGCTGACCTGTGCTAGCTGATCTCGCTTTGCCTGAGATAGAGTGGCCAAGTCATCCCTCAGTCCATCGTATTTCCATTCTCGGCTCTTTAGTAATCCTCTCTGCAACATAAACAACAAAATCATCAATAACAATCATTAATAAATCATTAATTAAAAATGCAAGTAAAATAAGTTCACTTTCACACAAATGATGATATCGTCCACTATTGGACGATATCGTCCCAAATTTGAGCAAATTCATCTTCGATTTTGCATGAGGGAATCGTCCCTTATTGGATGAAATCGTCCCCCTATCGTCGATTTTGCATGAGGGAATCGTCCCTTATTGGATGAAATCGTCCCCCTATCGTCGATTTTGCCCTTGGACGAAATCGAGACAATTTCATCTCAACGATGTCAACGGCCCAAAAATGGTCGCGATGCTCAAAAATTAATCAAAATTGATCTAAAAAACATGAAATTCTAAATTAGAGCACTCTAAACTAAGTTTAGACCCTTACCCGTAGCCCGCGTCGGATCTCTGTCGATCTGTGCGTTGTCTCAACCATCTTGTCTCCAGAGCTCTAAAAACTAGTAAAAATGAACAGTAACAATGAATCAGGGTTTTACCCTATTTTTCTTAATTTTATTCAAAAACACTTAAACAACATTTTAAAATTTATCTTTTTCGCGTTTTTGCCTCAAACGTTCGATTTGGGTAAAAATACGGAGGGGGCACCATAGTAAGCTGTCGTACGATTCGACCAAGAATCGTCGTTTAAAAATGGGAATAATTTTTGCTTTCTCGAAGATCGAGAATTACTCATCTTTAACGTATTTTCTTCGAAAAATTCGCTAAAGAGGGGGCAAAATGTAGCACCCTAAAATTGGTGCAGTAAAACTTAGCAATAATTAAAATTACCTTAGTAATAATTCAAATTTAAATTTTCAACCCCAAAACCGCTCCAAAATCGCCTGCTACCTGTTTCCTCGTTTTTCATGCCATTTTTAGGATTTGTTGTGACCGTTGGACGATATCATCGCCAATCAGATGATATTACCTCAGATCGAACGATTTCGTCTGGACTAGGACGTCCAGATGATTTCGTCCCAAAATTGATTTTTCATAATTAGCTTCTGTTTCAACGACGTCTCTAAGTTGGGCAGAAGTATGTCTACACCGCTAGATACCTCCCCCATTAGAGATCTTTCAAATTAGGATGATCCCCAACCTCCTAACCTCCCTCCTAAGCCTATTTAAACCTTAGGACCCCCCTTGACATTCCCCTGGCTGAATTTTCCTGTAA
This sequence comes from Wollemia nobilis, assembly GCA_028583015.1. Taxonomy (NCBI): domain Eukaryota; kingdom Viridiplantae; phylum Streptophyta; class Pinopsida; order Araucariales; family Araucariaceae; genus Wollemia; species Wollemia nobilis. Next base: position 14,462 of record JAQPPZ010000492.1, read on the forward strand.
CTTGACCTTTACACGCATTAGAATACCCTGGATTACCATCTGCATTTATGCTTTCCAAGTTTTCTTGCAGGAAGTTTGTTATTCTTCAACCGAAGCAATCTCAGATCATCGCAAACAATCCTATCCAATTCGAGACGATTTTGTACCAATTCGAGACGATTTTGACTGTAGTCTGCATTGGGGGAAATCAGTGCCCAGAGTTTGCACTTTTTCTATACTTTGCTGCTATTTTATTCTGCATTTAGTCAGTTTTATCATTATTTCCTGTTATCTTGCATCTTGGAGTTCACCCATGTAGTTTAATTGCATAATAAAATCATGATTAGCTATTAAAGTGTCGTAATTTACTTGCATTTCTATTCGGGATTATCTTATTAACATCTTTATTATTATTGTACATCATTTTTCTTCATCAGAATAGTTGCATTTCTGGTATTTTGTATCTATTTCTCTGTTTGCAGGTCTCTGACAAATTCGTATGACGAATTCGTCAGATCTCAGACGATCTTGTCAAATTATAGACGATCTTGACTACTTCAAAAATCAGAACCTCCATCAGACATCCGAAACCAGGTATGGATTTCTTCACTTAATTTATTCTCTGTGTTTTCTATTAATTCTGCTTTCTGTATTCATTTAAATCTGCATTTCATATAGAACAACTTAAATTCATTTGGCCAAACCTAGGCTTTGAATGATTAAAGATAAAATTGAACACATCAAACACATTCTCAACTTAGGCATGGAAACTGCCATTCAAAAGTTTCCTGGTGAACCCACCATCCATTGAAAAATCACCTTAATACACCTCCCCCGAGAGGCGGGACCTTCCAAAGGCCTCTCAATCCGAGGTATTGTCCCATCCTTTTCACATCCCCCTTTCGGGCACGGATCCTATAGCCTGAAGGTAAGGGTGTGAAAAATTTGGAGCGATACAATAGTAGCCATATATTATATCATATTTTTATCCTAGGGATCATACATAGGTTGGGACTGTTGGGAAGGCTATCATAAACTCAATTTTGTGTTTACATAATGTTAGTCATGGTCACCACATTATGTGATGATCATGGTAAAATATTACATCCTTCTCTAGAGGAGAACACAAATGCTTTTGGGGCATCTTAAGACCCTAAGGAAAATTGGTAAAGTTTATCATAATCCTTAGTTAGGTCCCTATCATCTTCATGATTATACTCCACTTTCCTATTTGTGAGGTCTTCTATGTGCATGTCCTCTTCATGGTTGAAATGGGGATGATGATGGTAAATTTGATTGTCAATTGGAAAAAGGAAATAATCAAAATCCTTTTCATTTTATTGGATTTGTTTCTTCCTAGATCTAATAACTATTCTAGTACACAAAAAATAAATGGGAGGAGTAGTTATGAGGATAGGCAAAAAAATTAATGAACAACAAACTAGGGTTTAGAAAATATTATCCTAAAAAACTACTAAAATAACGCCATACCAAAACCCTCATAGCTAAAGCAAAATTAATTATTCAAAAAAAAACCATAAGAGGAGGATGGCTATAGAAATACTATAATAGTCTATGACAATGAACAAAAATTAAAGCAACACTACAATAGCTATTCTACCAAGCCTTATTGGTTAAAAGTTGAAAAAATGCTTTAAAAAGCGGGTTTCACATTACGTTCATCAAATATTGTGGAGAAAAATGACATGACTCATAAAGCTATAGAAAAACAAATATAAGTAATGCAAAATCTGTAACTAGAATAGCAAAGCATAATTATAAACTACTAAAGCAAGTTTAAAGCTACTACTATTCTAGGAAAAGTACTAAAGAAATGTGAATAGCAATAAATCTATTTCCTACATTAAATCTATCAATGACATTAAAATCCATAGTAAGTAAAACTTAATACTATTTACATGGAAACACACACCATTGCACTAAAAATGAAGCATTGTAAATATCATAAAATGAATATTTTGAATACAATAAACCCCTTTGCAGGGTGCTTCACAATAAAAATTCCCAAAAGGGATCATCCCCTTTTACAAAAGAATGATGGTATCTTCAAATTTTTCATGCAACAAGCAAGTTGTGTAGGGTGGGGTTTGCGTTGTGACCACCAAGTAAGTTGAGTTGAGCCTTAATCCTTGAGTTGAGTTGTGTACCTACACACATGTAAACAATAAATCATCAGTAGCACCTATTTAAGAACATATAACACAAGTTAGAGCAAATACAAATTGATATGTAAATATGAATGTAGATGTGTAATGCATGGTGTAAACTTGAAATGTAGATGATGTGCATGCTTGACCTATAAGGTGATTTTGGTAGCATTCATGTATGTCACCTCATGCCTCTCTTCCAAATAAGGGAAATGGGGTGGTATTTGTAGAATTTGAGCAAAGAGAGGTGGGAGCATGAGGTGGCTACCACTAGGCTTAGTGGAGAAATATTAAAGTGGATAATGGAGAAGTGAAATGCAAGGTGGCATGGGGGAGGGAATTTAAAATTCTCTAGTGGGGTGTTAGGTGGATGGCCATATTTTTTCTTGTATGGAGGGAGGATGAGGATAAAGGTGGGTGGAAGACAAACCCATGTGGGGAAGGAATTTAAAATTCCTTAGTGGGATGGAGGGAGGATTAAGTGGAGAATATAAAATGTATGAGTGGATTGAGTGGGGGATGGGTGATTTTAGTGGAGGATGGACATTTAGATTATTAAATACCTCATTTTTATTTTTTGTGTGAGTGGGGTTTGACCAGGGTTAGGTGGACCTAGAGTAAGGGTTAACCTAGGTCAAGGATTGACCCAAGTCAGAAATTGACCTTGGGAGAAGGTGTATGCACCTAGGGTTAACCTAGGGGATGATCACATGGTGACCAAGGGCTAGGTGTAGGAGGGGGTTTAGGTGTGAATAGTGATGAATGAATATTGAATGATGAATGGTAATTCTAGTATAAGTAACTAGAATTGGGTGTTTATAGATGCTCCTTTTTGTACCACATTGTGTAAAATATGATGCAGTGCAAAAACTAAATACACCTAGTTTATTGGATGTAGAGGTATATTTTGTTACCCCAAAGTAGAGATTAAATGATTGAATAAATTTTGTGTTTTGGATTACCCTCTCAAGCGAAAAATAAATGAAAGATGAAACAAATGAGACCCATGATTCGCTTGACCAAATGTAGATGGTGGGATGATGTTTTATTGAATGTAAATGTTGCAAATCAAAATCAATCTTGATTGCCCCAAATTTGGAGTGGGTGTGCATTGTCAAAATTTTACTTTTTGGTGAAATGAAAGGCCATTGTGATATGGTTGATGGACCAGCTAGTGTGGGTATATGTGTGATACTAGAATTATTTAAAGATAGAATTCAAATCTACACCTCGATTGTAGTCACCACATGTTCAACCCGTATAGTGGCATGGTGCATACCAAGTTAAAATTTGTGAGAGATTTTTGCTTTTGTAACCCAATAGAGAGGGCTTGATGATAGCCTTGAGCAAATTTTCTTGAACACAGTCACATTCCTAAAATTGAGTTACCAAATTGATCTAATTTGGGATAATATGGAAAGGAACAATGTGTTGGATGCATGGATGAGTTGATTTGGTGATTTTGTGAAGTTTTGTAGCCTTTTAGAGCCTGTTGAAGCCTTTTGCCATGAAATGGGGGATGTGAATTTTTTTTTGAACAAGTGTCCTTATGGTGATTTACCCATCCTATTGAATTGTATGGATAACCAATCACTGCAACTGTAATATGTCTAGAGTAAATCACTAGATACAAGATTCACTCGAGGATTCAAGCTAGTGATTCTAGTTGATGAATATGATTAAGAAAATATAGGAAAGTAAATGGAATCAAATGTGCTATGTCTGGGAACACAAGGTAAAGGGCGCAATATTTGACAAAAGGATGCAATATTTTAAACTTAATAATTAATGTGTTATGAGATGTGAATGTGAGGCAAATGGTGCAACCTTTGACAAAAAGATGCAACCTTTTGAACCTAGCAGTTGATGTGCTTTAAGATGTGAATGTGAGGCAAAGGTTGCAACCTATGACAAAAGGATGCCACCTTTTGAACCTAGAGGTTAATGTGTTGAGATGTGAATGCAATGCAAAGGTTGCATCCTTTACATTTTGCTTGATTGATGGGGGGAGGTGCAAGACCTAAAACATCCCCAATTTGGTTGATGTTTAGTGACTAGTTGATTGGTGGGAGAAGGTGTGATACCTTGAGTGCCCCCAAGTTGTTTTATGGCTTGATGTGTCTCGTATGTGCTTGTGATGTGAGGAGATGATGTGTGAAATGAATGCATGTTGATAGATGCAATGAGTGTATGCATATACTTTTGATTATCTTTCAAAAAATGCTTAGACATGTATCATTATTCATGATATTGATCAATTTACCAAGGGTATCAACCCAATAATACTGATATACATGGGGAATGGATGTGAATGGATGTGGTGTAATGTTTTTATAAGAAATGTGCTACTATGGAGGTCAAGTTGACATGACTTGTTCTTTCACTTGTCTTAGGGAAGATGAATCTGAAAGTGCTTTCAGGAAGCTCAAACACCCTAGAGACATAAATCAAACTCATCTACTGATCAGGTAGGCACTTGAAGATACAAAGATCGACCAAGTTATTCAAGTTTTACAAAGACCAATTGTGTGTGCAGTGATTGTTCATTTTCAATTGTGGACAATGTCAGACTCATCATGTGTGATTTATGCCAATAATCTAGCTCATCCGAGAGCATACACATATTTATACAAAATAAGGTCACTAATGTGACATATGTATCGCCACATAGGGTGTACTCCACTACCAATCAAGCATTTATAGCCCCGATGGAGGTTAGTCCCATGATCTAAGGACCTGAGAATTCTAGGGATTCAAGCTCTTCACCCCTTGTTTTTTGGGGGGGTATTTTGCTCATTTTGTGGAAGAGAAAGGGAAATTTTGCTTTTGGGATGTTTTTAGGATACTTGCTCATTTTGTGGAAGAGCAAGGAATTTTTTTTATGGGGGCTTGCTAGTTTTGTGGAAGAGCAAGGGGATTTTTGCTTTTGATTTGGGGGACTTTCTCATTTTGTGGAAGAGCAAGGGGATTTTTTTAAAGGGGGAAATTGTCCTTTTTCTAATTCTTAGGGTTAGACCATGTGCATGATAGGATGAGCAGGGGAAACCATTCACTTTATGGCAATAATGACTCATGATTTCGTCTTTCCTAAACACCTAAATTTGATTTAATATTTAATACTTGTGAATGGTCTAATAGAAAACTTTAGGTCACCTGGAAGACCTATAGCATTCAAGAACTAATGATGTTCAATGTAGATTGAATGAGACACTAGGTATGGCTGAGTGACCAAAAGTACCTAAATATTTATCAAACCATAGACTTGGGAAAGATAAACTATCATAGGGTTTCTTCTTTCTCTCTTTTTTGGAATGAAAGATGATAGAGAATGGATGGTTGATGTAGCTAAAATACCTATAATGAGGAAAAATACCAAACACATACCATAAGGAAGACACCCTTGATTAATGTGATAAAATCAATCCTAACAAATGGATAAAAGCATGCATCGAATGATAACCAAAGTTTATTAGTGATGAAATGATGAAATTTTATTGCTTTATTTTTTATTTTTTAATTTACATGGTGGAATTGGTAGCCACCACAAATCCGAGCACGTTGTCCAGATTTTATGGCCACCACAATATTCTACATTGTATACCCTGAAAACCGCCACACATTTATTCATGCAGTCCACCCCTATAACCACCATTCCACAATCATTTAAAACCTTTTACGCCACTAAAAGTACCAGGAAAGGGATAAGTGTTCAGTTCGACGAGGCCCGAGATTTGAACCTTGGACCTCCTCCCCCTTACGGGGTTTGGTCGAACCTATTGGTCTACACCTTGGACCTAATTTTATTGCTTTGTTGTTTTTTATGGTTTTTGATATTTTTTGTATTTTGATTATTTTTTATTGTTTGTTATAGTTTTTGTGGTTTTAATTATAGAATGTACAAGAATGGGCAAATTATGGTTATGGTAAGGGTGGGCATAGAATTGGAGGGGGATGAACAAGTCGAGGTGGTGGGGGTTGTGGGTGCTCCTCTAAGAGGAGGATAAGAAGAATAGGAAAAAAAATAAGGAACAAGCAAAGGCAATCAGGGCCTTTGGTAGGTTGTTCAATGATGGGAATAATGGAGAATGACACATCTTTAGAGCTATTGAAATTGACTAAGGGATTTTCCAATTATTGTTTGAGTTGGTCTTTAGAAGTATCAAGGGACTCCAAGTGGATCATGGAGGCTTGGAAGAAGTATGAAGTAACGTCAATGTTAGATTGAGGGGATTGTGGAGCTATGTCTATGCTAGATTGGTGGTATTGAATCTTGTCTATGATAAGTGGCAGGTATGAAACCATTTTTATGCTAGGTTTTTGGCGTGGATTCATGTCTATGTTGGGTTGTTGGCATAGAGACATGTCAATGCTAGGTTGTTGGCATAGAGCCATGTCGATGCTAGGTTAATGACATGAAGCCATATCGATGCTATATTGATGGCATGAAGCCATGTCGATGCTAGGTTTCTTTTTTTGGATGGTGAGAGAGGAGATATGCACTTTGTACATAAAAAACTCCCCTAAACTTGAATTAGATATGAGAACCGAGACAAGTGGGATGTCTGGGCATGTTGGTGGTATTGAAGACCCTGAGGCAAGAATGGATTCTTGATAAGATGTTTGATCATGTGCCTCATGAGATGATACCTGGGTGTGCTCTTGTTGTTGGGGCATGTGGTTGTACCCTTCATGATTGGGCATGTGTATGGGCACAAGAGTGTGTGTGTATTGTTGGGGTGCCTGAGGGTACCAATTATGTTCTAGCACTTTTTGTTAGTGTTCTTGATTAAGTGGTTCTTGAATAGGCCCTTAATAAATAGGTGGTTGGATTTACCCTTGGTGAGGTAGTCCTTTGATAACCACTTACCGAGTGGGTGGTTGGGCGTACACTGATTGTTGTGGTTGTCCTTTGAGGATAATTTTATTTAGGAGGTGTTTGTATGTGCACCTATTTTTGTAGTGGTCCTTGGAGGATAATTTATTTAGGAGGTGCCTGGATGTGCACCTATTGTTGTGGTGGTCCTCTAAGGACAATTTGTTTAGAAGGTTCCTAGATGTGCATATGTTATTTTGGTGGTCTTTTGAGTACAACTTGTGTAGGAGATGCCTAGATGTGCATCTGTTGTTGTGGTGGTCCTTTGAGGATAATTTGTTTAGGAGGTGCTTGGATGTGCACCTATTATTATGGTTGTCCATTGAGGATAATTTGTTTAGGAGGTGACTAGATGTGCACTTATTGTTATAGTTGTTTGTTGAGGATAATTTATTTAGGAGGTGCCTAGATGTGCACCTGTTGTTGTGGTTGTTCATTGAGGATAATTTGTTTAGGAGGTGCTTGGATATGCACCTGTTGTTGTGGTAGTCCTTTTAGGACAATTTGTTGTGAGGTACCTGGATGTGCACATGTGGTTGTGGTAGTAGATACTATGGTTGCAGATTATGAGAGGCAAAGGTGGTGAATATGATTTGGTTGACTAGAGAGGTTTTGGATTGGTTATTGACATGGCCTTTGGCATTGTTGTTGGACCACTCTTTCTTCTAAAGTTTGATTTTTCCTTCTTGTATTTTGATATCTTTGATGAGTTGGGCTTGTGCTAAAGCTTCATCGAGTGTGAGATTTTGTTTGAGTTGTAATAGTAAATATAAGTGTTTCGAACAATTGCTTTTAAACATTCGAGTTAGCTCCATAGTGAGGAGAGTAAAGGGTAGTTTGGTTAACACAAATCTCCATTGTTTTCTATACTCCAAGACAAGCTCATATTCAAATTGGCAAAGATGGTAGAGATCAGTTAGAGTGGTGTTCTTCTTGATATTAAAAGCAAAATATTCTAAGAAAATACTGGTCAATTGCTCAAAAGTAAAGATGCTATGTTTGGGCAAGTGGTGATACCAATCCAAGGCATCCCCTCCTAGGATTTGGGGAAATGTTTAGAGCATAAGTAGATCATTGTGTTAAATTATAAAGCATGCATGGATGAATGCACTTACATGCTCGTGAGGGTCCTCTTCCCCTTGGAATTTGTCCATCTTTGGGACTTTAAAATCAGTAGGATATGGAGGTAGAGTACCAAAGGATGAATAGGGTGATTGATCAACTGCCTTAAAGTGGGATTTTGTTATATCATTTCAGGTGCTTGCATGGCCAAACTATTAATTTGATTATGCAAAATTTGAAATTTTGGGTCTTCAAATGGTGCTTGAAAACCCTGGTTTGTGTTTTATGTGTATGTTGGATGCGTCTACTGAGTGATGCATTGGGTGGATGAGATTAGATTTTGGTTGGCGAGTGGATTGATGTTTATTGGAATTTGGTGATGTGTGATGTTCTATTTATATTGGTTGTGAAATGATTGTTTTTGATGATGTGGGGATTGTTGATGAGGGGATGGAGGGATGATGGTATGTTGTGTTGATGAAGCAACATACATATTTTGAAGTGGTGGTGTAGGTATGGTAATGGTGGGTGGCCGCAATACCCATAATGAATCTTGCATGGAGAAGATTTTTTGTGTTGATGTTGGAGGATGGTTGAAGTTTACCACCTATGATTGGTGTTGTGAGATGGGGTGTATACTTTAATTAATGCTACCAGTTAGTAGTTATTGTAAGTGTTGTAAAGCCTACTGAATGGTGATCACAAATGTAGGCAAAATGGTTGAATGAGGGGTGAAATATTGAACATGATGTGTGGTGGCAACATTGGTGGATGTCGATGGAGGATATGTAGCAAAGGGTATCATGATAGAGCGATGGATGATATGTTGCATATGCTCAACATGAGTATGGGAATTTTGAGCATAGGACACCATGGATGAAGGGGTTTGAACTCAAGTGATGGCTTGGGCTTCGACTAAATCTTTGGCTTAACATCGGGTTAATACCATAAGCTAGGGGATTTGAAATGGAAAGACGAATGTGCAAGTTATGTGTGTGGTGAATATGGCGAATGCAAAATCTACATTACAAACAAACACACAAGCACACAAATAAACAAGTATATTTCTATTTTTTCTTGCCTTTTGTTTTGCAACCTATTTTGGTTTTTGTTTTGTTGTCTCTTTTTTGTTTGAGTTTTGAAGTTTTGAATATTTTTTTTGAGTTTTGGTGTGTTTCATGTTACCTAGATGTAAAAACTATGAATGGTAGGTGGCGGAATGAAATCTAAAAGGTGTGTCAATACCCACCCCTCTATCGAAGGATGAGTGGAGAATGATTGATAAGGCTTCCTTGATGAAGGCTTGGTAATGGGTGTATCCTAAGGAATCAAAATTACCTCATGAGAGAGGTCACGCTAAGTCTTGCTATCGATCCAAATGCGACTTTCACTTCACCCTCGGGTGGGCTTGGACAAGAACAATAGTTGTGATCCACTAATTATTTAGCCTCATGGTTAAAGGGCATCTAACCTAAAATATTACCCCGAGATCATCCCAAGGGTAACCATTTTCTCGATGATAAAGCTCGAGAAACTATGTGTACTAGCTATGGCAATCTAGGGCTCAACCAACGACTGGGGATGAAGTCTAGCTCACTAGGAGGTTGTCCTCACATTGTATATATTCAAAAAGTGTAGAATGTAGATCATGCAAAAGAGTGTGCAAAAAGGTTTGTTTTTGTGTTTTCGTTTTGGGATAATTTTGTTGACAAGTTTTTGGACAATGTTTTTTTGTTGACAACTTTTTGACATGTTTTTGATAAATTTTTTGACAAGTTTTTGTTGTTGACAATTTTTGTTTTGACAATTTTTTGTGCAAAAACTTTTTTTTTTGATAATTTTGTTCGTTTTATTTGAAGCAAAAAATAAACAAAGATCCCCCCTTTCATTTTTTTTTTTTCTAAATCAAAATGTAAAATGAAAAACTTTTTTTTTTGTTTTGAAATCAAAATTTATTTATTTATTTTTTATTTTTTAAATCAAAATTTAAAATGTTTTTTAAGGTTTTTATTATATATATTATATATTTTTAAACAAAGGTAAAAATATTTTTTTCTTTGTTCATTTTTTTAACTCCAATTTTGGGGTGGGTCATAGGCCTGGTGTGATCAGCGTGTGAGGACCTTGAGCATGCAAACTTGTGGTTGAGGTCTGTCAAGCTTGACAGGCCTAACACAAGCAGCATGCCTGTCACGGACTAGTCATTGTCAGGCCTGATAGCGGTAGGTCTACACATGGTAGGCTTATCGCTTGTCAGATGTTGTGTAGGTCTGCAATACAAAGAGGCATCCCTTGAGCAGGGCTACGAGGGTTTGGAGGGAAGTGGTCCTCGAGCGAGACTGCAAGGGTTTGTGGGGAGGTGGCCCCCAAGCGGGGCCACCTCCCTGCACAATCTTGTGGCCCCGCTCGAGGGTTGCCTCCTTGCTTTGTTTACATGGAAAAACACATCATTGCACTAAAAATGAAGCATTGTATTATATCTTAAAATGAATATTTTGAATACAATAAGCCCCTTTGTGGGATGCTTCACAATAAAAATACCCAAAAGGGATCATCCCATTTTAAAAAAGAATGATGGTGTCTTTAGCTTTTCCATGTAACAAGCAAGTTGTGTAGGGTGGATTTTACGTTGTGACCACCAAGTGAGTTGAATTGAGCCTTAAGCCTTGAGTTGAGTTGTGTACCTACACACATGTAAACAAGAATCTTTAATAGCACATGTTTAAGAGCATATAACACAAACTAGAGCAAATACAAATTGATATGTAAATATGAATTTAGATGTGTAATGCATGGTGTAAACTTGAAATGTAGATGATGTGCATGCTTGACCTCTAAGGTGATTTTGATAGAATTCTTGTATGTTACCTCATGTCTCTCTTGCAAATGAGGGAAACGGGATGGTATTTTTAGAATTTGAGCAAAGAGATGGGGGAGTATGAGGTGGCTTACCACTAGGCTTAGTGGAAAAATATTAAAGTGGATAATGGAGAAGTGGAATGCAAGGTGGCATGGGGGAGGGAATTTAAAACTCTCTAATGGGGTGTTAGGTGGATGGGCATATTTTGTCCTGTATAGACGGAGGATGAGGACAAAGGTGGGTGGAATACAAGCCCATGTGGGAAGGAATTTTAAATTCCTTAGTAGGATGGATGGAGGATTAAGTGGAGAATATATAAAATGTACTAGTGGATTGAGTGGGGGATGTGTACATTTAGTGGAGGATGGACATTTAGATTATTAAATACCTCATTTTTATTTTTGGTGTGAGTGGGGTTTGACCAAGGTTATGTAGACTTAGGGTAAGGGTTAACCTAGGTCAAGGATTGACCCAAGTCAGGAATTGACCTTGGGGGAAGGTGTATGCACCTAGGGTTAACCTAGGGGAATGGTCACATGGTGACCAAGGGCTAGGTATAGGAAGGGGCTTAGGTGTGAATAGTGATGAATGAATAGTGAATTATGAATAGTAATTCTAGTACAAATGACTAGAATTTGGTGTCTAAAAATACCCTAGGACATTAAGGATTAAAACATCAATAATAGTATGATACTAAAAGTAATAATTAATTCAAATCAAACCAATCTTGCTTACGATATGACTACAATAGTAAGGAAAGGCCACACTTAAGATTTATGCATAGGACTTGAGAAACCTAGAAATTGGTCCATTGTCACCGACTTTGATCTTTGGTTGCAAAGTTTGTTGGAGCACTTTATCCTCCTCCATGAAAGGTAGTGAACGAGTAGTCAATGGATTTGGTTGTACCTACAAGGACAAGATGGATGGATCATGTAGAATGGATGCATGTTGTGTTGCTAGCAAAGGTAGAAGAGGGTTTTTATAAAAGTAGTGATAGAATGGGTAAAATGATGATTCAATGTATTGATGAGAAAATGATAAAATAAATATTTAATGAATGAGGAAACCAACCTATTTTAAATTGACAACTAGATTACAACCTTGTCAAAACTATAAAATCATTAGTCAATCATAATGATTTGTCTAGATGTGGTGATATGAATCGTATTTGAATGTGTTTATATGTGGTGACATGACTCTTGGATCCTCATATTTTGAAAAAATTCATGTTCAAATTATTGACTCTAGTATTCTCTCTCTTTATTTCAATATGTATATTAGCAAAAAGGTGGAAATTTGGCATACTAGATGGATGATCAAGGATATTGATGATGAGTTTAAGATGGTGGATTCATGATACTATGATGAATCTAATTAAATGTATAAGCTTGGTATGCCCCCTACCTTTTCGCTTCCTCCTCTTCTAAACATAAAGGGGTTGTTATTATGGTTGTTTAGGCAGATGAAATTAGTAAGCATGGGCACCATCGACTTGGCTATATCAACTATGATTCCTTGAGGCATATGAGTCATCTTCATGTTATGGATGGTCTTTCATCTATCACCTAGGTCCACCCAAAGGCATTTGTGAAACATGTACATTGGGTAAGCACCTTTAGGAACCCTTATAAAAAGAGAAAACTAGTTGTGTCTCCCAAGCATTGAGACTTATTCACAATCATATTTGTGATCCTATGGTTGATCATTCTCTTCTTAAAAACGTATATTTTAAATTTTTTATTATTTATTTTTCTAGATTTTTGTGGATCTATATTATTAATACCAAGGATGAAGATTTCAAAAAGTTCAAAATAAAAAACTTTGGTAAAGATTTAGTATAAGCAAAGGATAAATTTCCTTCATACTCATGGTGGTCATGAGTTTGTTACCCATACCTTTAAGGATTTTCTGTACTTCATGACATTCATTTATAGAGGACTAATGGTTACACTTTCTAAGAGGATGAGGTGGTTGATAAGATGATTGATGGTTGATATCATACCAAATAAATGAAAACTAAGTTTTAGAATCAAACAATAATATATGTTATATATATCATTAATAAAACATAAATTTAATTAATCCAAAATATTAATAAAAATTAAGTCTAATTATTTTATTCTTTTGTACATTGGCTTTATTAAAGGGGATTATATCATAGTGCATTCATTTGGAGGATAGTTGACACCTCTAAGGCATATCGCCTTTATCATCTTGCCAGCTAAGAGATTCTTAGCTCGATGTGATAAAAGAAGCCTCTGTGATAAAAAACACTATGTCCACTGACCTTTATTAAGCAGAATTACATGCTTCGCGTACGCAAACATATTCCATGCGCGTGGTGGCCCTTTCTCAAACTTATACATTTCTTTTCTCGTCGGTGGTCCTTGTAAGGTCTACTTACGTTTGAAAAGTTATTTTTATTTTTTAAGATTTATAGGAGAATTGGTAGTTTTATGAATGGGCTGCCTTTATAATTTTTAAGTCCGTTGGGTAAAGCATAGTCAACAGGACTCTGATTTTCCAAGGCATTGAACTGGATTAGAATTGGGCTAGCTAACCAGTAGTCACTCGGTCGATACCATCCACCCTATCTCTTCTAAAGATACAACGGTTTGAATCTTGGACCTTTCCAAAGAAAAGCCAAAATCTTTTGAAAAATTATTGTTATTGGTGTGTGCTAAAGAGGATGGGTCATGTGCTAAAGATAGAGATGGGCAAGGAAAAGAAAGAGATATGCATCGTCCCACGAAATCTCAATATTCCAACCAAATCATAAAGCAAAAGCAGTTTACAGCTGCGAAATGGTAAAGTGATTTACAGCTGGGAAAGGATACGAAGTCTATTGTTAAAGTGATTTACAGCTCAAAAATTGTACGAAGTTTATTGAAAAGAAGATTTTCATTTCCAACGATTGATGGTCACTGTTTGTAAACAGTCAATGGGGAAGTAGGAAATAAAAGAGTAGTTATTTTTATTTTTAAAGATATTTAAGCAGATGAATTTATTATTTTGTGGGTAGGGTTTAAGTTGGTTGGTAGTAATGGAATATTAAATAATATTGATAGAATGTTTGTTAATTTAAAGTTTCAGTTTTATAGGATTGAGAACAGTTGTTTACCCAACTCAATGTACTAAATCAAGGTCATGTAAGGTTTCATACGAAATTACTTTCCATGCGCGTTGTGGCCTCTCCCTCCGATTGAACTTGGTCGAGTTATTCCAAACACTTTTCCTTTCTTATTTTATCGTCTTATTTCCTTGGCTTTCGCATTTGCCAGAGCTAGCTAGATCTTATTTCCCTTCAAACAACTGCATTCATCTCTCTGTTTCAATTCAGTCTAATGGCTACTCAAAGCGAGATTACAAGTTCTTTTGATGGAATTGTACCTCCTTATGTATATTTGTATCTGTATCATGTTATTTCTCCTAATCAATATTTTTATTAGGTATAAGACAAATTTTAATATGAAACAAGAAAATTATATCATAGTAAAAGCTACATCGTCAAATGACATAGGTCAATATAGGTTGTTTGATTGAACTCTTTGATGAAAAAATGACACGAGACGTGAGGAAGTAGAAATGCGTAAGTTCAAATTTAAAAGGATTTAAAGGTGTAAAGGAAGATGGTAAGGCAAATTTTAAAGCAAATGACATGAAAGAGATCAAGTTTCCTTGAAAGAGGTCAAGGATAAACAAGGTAAATTTTCATTTTCCTTAAGTAGCATAAAATTCTCTCCTTACAATAAAAATGAAAGTAGTACAAAGTGTATTAGAAAATATTTGGAAGATGGGGGTTTGTGTGGAAGTTTCTTCCATAGGAGCTTCGAAGGGTATTCCAACAATATGGGACCAACTCAAATGGAAAGGACAATTGCTAGAAGCAAAAAGTAATTGGATTGTTAGACTATTTTGTATGAAAGAAGAAAACATAAAAGTTGGGATAATAAATATTTATGCTCCAACTATAGTTACTCCTTATGAAATATGTGGAAGGACCTCAACATATTTTCATCAAATGTAATGATGATTCATAATTGTGACCTATGTATTCTTGGGGGTGACTTCAACATAGCTCTATCTCCTTTAGAAAAGAAATGTGGTACTCTTGGATGGTCTAAATCAATACAAGATTTTGATTCATTTGATAATTCAAATGGTCATTGGGATGCCATTCCTTCTAGTTTTTAATATACATGGGATAATAAATGCCTTGGAAAAACTCATATAGTAGAAATATTGGATAGATTTTTGTTATCCAACATGGTTGCAAATAGAATATACAATCTTTTCATATATTTTATTGTGATTAGGATTAGATCATAAACCCATTCTTTTAACTTGTGGTTTACCCAATAATGGTCAGAGATGGTTATGTTATGTTGGGATGAAGCAAATTTTGAATGATCATGTATGTACATGTTTATTCAAAAGATGAAATATCTTAAGGGGCAAATGAAGATTTGGAATGCTAAATATTTTTGTAATATATTTAAAGAAAATAAGGAAATTGAATCCAAGCTCAAAATATTACAAGAGATATTAGAAATCAATGGAATGAACCAGGATTTTTATGTGTAAGAAAAAAAAATATTTTTTTATTATCATAATGCATTGAAAAAGAGTCATATTGGTTCCAAAAATCTAAGGACAAATGGATCAAGGAAGGAGATAAAAAAATCAAATTATTTCATGCTATGGTAAAAATATTTTTGTTTCTTTTAATCACATAAAAAATATTTTAACTCTAGATGGAAGAAACATTGAGGAAGAAAAAGATAAAGAAGCAATTAATTATTTAAAAAATATTTTGTTAGATGTTGGACAAGATAAGAAGGAACAAGGTAAGCTTTTACAAAATATTCCATCAATCATCACAAAAGGACAAAATGAAAGCATGATGAGGAACACATATATGGAAGAGCTACATGAGGCATTTTTCTTTTTCCATCTTAACAAGGAACATGACCTCAATAGATTTCTTGCAATTTTCATTCAAAATTTTGTGTTTTATTAAAGAGTGATATGTTGGCTATGGTTAAGAAGCTTGGCAAAAGGAAGATATCACCTTCATTATATTGGTTCCTATGAAAGGAGAGACAATATTTTTGATAATTTTTGTGCAATAATCCTTTGTAATATGATTTATAAGATCATTTCAAAAATTATGATAAACACATTAAAAAATACTCTTTCTACTCATATCTTAGTTAGTGATATCATGGAGTTTAAATCAATACTATCATGCTATGAGAAGACTATTGAACAATTATTTAATACTACAAAATCATAATTTTTTAATATTAACATTCCCCTTCATTTACATCAAATTACTACAAATTATTATAGATATTTAGGGTTTAAAATTGAAAATTTTTCCATGAGCCTACTTGTATTCCTTTATCTCATAATGGAAAAAATGGAGCTTTGTAACTCATGTTTCGATAAAATGAATGTTTGTTTGCCAAGTTGGAAAGGCAAGTTCTTAACCATGACAAGAAGGCTACAACTCATAAAGACTACATTACAATCTATCCATATTTATATGATGTCATTTTTGAGATTGACAATAGGTATATCATCAAAATTTGATAAAATTCAAAGAGAATTTCATTGGAAAGGATGTGAGTAAAAACTTAGGTTTCCTCTTTGTGAGTGGTAGAGGGATTGGAAAGGAAATAATATTGGAGGGGTAGGCTTGTGAAATTTTAATCTTATGAGCTTGGTCATAGGAACAAAACTTGGTTGGAGATTATTCAAAGATCAAGGAAAGAGTTGGGAAAAAATATTATTTTAAAATATATAGTTTATTTTAATGCAATAAAATTATTTAAGAAACGAATCATATCAAAAGGATCACCAACATGAAACTTCATATTAGATAGTTTGCAATTGATTAAGAAACATATTAGATAGTCATTTAATGAGGGGGATTATGCAATTTTTTGGTTTGATGTGTGGTTGAAACCTTATCCTCTTATATTTAATTCAAAATAACAACCATTGGCTTGGGCATATCTAGCTTGCAAAGGTTCAATGGCCAAAGATTATATTAATGTGAGCAACAACTCTAGATCATGGATTTCTATTATTAATCTAGTTGAAGAAGAGGAACTCAAACAAATAGTAATGAGTTCTAAAAAATGCTACAAGAGTTTTATTTGCCTAATTTTACAGGAAAGGATGAGTTGGTTTAAAATCTATCAAAAGATGGTGAATACTCAATCAAGTTGGGATATGAAGATTTTGAGCAATCAAAATTTCCTACTCCCAAAGATTTCACTTGGAAGAATGTTTGGTCACTACATGCTCTTCCTAAGGCCTCAACATTCCTTTTATTATCAATCCAAAATAAGATTCTTATAAGAGAGAGTCTCCAAACAAGAGGATATTATGGACCTTTCACATGTGCCTTATGTGAGAAGGATTTAGAAATATCAAACTATTTACTTTTTCATTGTCTCTTTGCTCACACCATTTGGGTTGCTTTTTAAAAAATACTCGAATATATTAGGTAGCTCCATCAACATTAAAATAGAGGATAAAATGTTGGATTAAATATTTCAAAGCTAAAGTATTATGCATTCTATGGAGGATTGGTCCTACCATTATTTGTTGGAATTGAAAAATATAATATTATTTTTAAAAATAAATCTCAAAATCATGCCTAACTTTGGAACCGTATTATTGCTTCTCATACAAAATGTTTAGAGACATGTTCATCATGAGGAGTTTCAAGTGCTGAAAAAGAGGTGCTAGCCCCTTGTATACAATATTTGAATATACATGGAAGGGTGATCTATGACAATGAAATTAAAACAAAGGATTTGCTTTGATATTTGTTAAATGAAAATATTTAGAAATTGGGTTTATCAAAATTAAAATTGATGGTGTTTCAAAAGAAAGCTAGAAATTTTTTCCAAAACATCGGAGCTGGAAGAGAAAACTAGGGCATTAGTTGGGTAGCCGAAGAGATTTCTGGTTATTGTGGATTTGAAAAAACGATTGCTGCCCCAAGAGGGCCCAATGGGGACACCTCCAGATCCTCTTTTAGAGAGACAATTATTTTATAGATTTTTTAAAGGATAAATCTCCATCAAAGACTGAAGAAGCACCAAAAACTGCATTAAAAATGCTCTTTATGACTGTTGGAAATAGATCAACATCTCAACGAGTTAATGGATGCTTGCCATAGTCAGAATCAAGGCCAAATATTGTCATTGAGCAAAGGATGGTTGAAGAAATAGTTTTATATAGAGCCAATCATGATTTGATCTATAAATTCATGGGTATTTGCCCTACCTTTAATTTTTTGCATTCCTGGGTCCAGCAAAACTGGGAGCCTCTTGGTGAGTATTCTTTGTGATTTATTAGCAATGGATATTTTATTGTTAGTTTTTCTTCACTTTTTGATAGAAATAGGGCTTTTGAATTAGAGAAGATGAATCATGGTCCGACAGGATTATTTGTTCAACCCTGGAGAGTGGGATTTGATCCTCGAATGGAACCCACTGATGTCCCGGTTTGGATCCATTTGTAACCACTTCCAATGGATTTTTGGAGTGAGCAGGTATTGGAAATTATCGATAATTCCCTTGGAAGATATTTGGGTGTTTCCAAAGACACAATGGAAGTAAATACAACTGTTTATGCAAGATTATGTGTGGAAATGGATCTTAGCCAGCCTTTGCTGGCAAAGGTGGAACTCGAACTTGCAGGACTATCTTGGATTCAACAACAAGATTATGAGGTATTACCTTTTAGATGCAGAGTTTGCCACAAATATGGGCATTTGGCCCGATCTTTCCCAAATAATATGAACATAAAAATGGAGGCCCCTCTAGGAATTTCAAATCTTCCCAAGGAGGGTAAGTCAACGATCAACAAAGAAACAACCAATATTTCTCAGGGTAAAAAAGCATAGGGAGATGGTTTTGAACATCCCAAAAGAAGGAGAAGTCAAAAGAAAAAATATGGTAAAGAGCAAACCTAACTCAAGCCCTCCAATAGGTATGATATCTTTAAGACACTAATGGACCAACAAGAAGAACAAGTCATGGAAGGAGTGGATGGGAATAATAAAAATAATAACAACCATGTTCAAGCCCCTCTTTCATCTCCTCCTATCATAGAGCAAGTAATTGAGTGTAGTGAGTTACCGCAATCAGAGAGTGCAGGGGCATTGATAGTGCATAACCAAGAGCAACCAATAATTAAGGATGTCATCATGGGCATAGCAGAAAAGAATAGAGAAAGACCAACTCTAGGGATAACTCAGGTGGAAAAGAGATTAAAAAATAGCAGCTCTCAAGGAGTGGGTAGAAAATCAAATAAGGAATTGATAGTAGTTCAAGGAGACAAACTAATCAACGGAGTATTGGTGAGGCCAATAGATTTTTACGGCTCTCAAGGTAACCAATGATTATACAATCATGGAATGTTAGGGGTTTAAATAGTAGAAACCATCAATCTGTTGCTCGAAGACTCTTAGAAAAATGTAAAATAGATTTTTTGCTTATCCAGGAGATAAAATTGTCATTGGATCTTATGTGTAAAACAGTAAATAGACTTTGGAGCGGTGTTGGTCATATGGAAGTGGTTGCCCAAGGGGCCTAAGGGGGAATAGTTACTTTTTGGAACTCTCTTGAATAGACTGCAATAGAACATATAGCTTGGAGGGGTGTTCTCACATCACATTTTAGGAAAAATGTCACAACTGAACATGTTTTAATCACAAATTTTTATGGGGCTCAAAACCTAGATGGTCAGATGCATCAATGGAAAGTTGTGCATAACATGAGAGTATTAAGGGAAAAGTTAGACTGGATTATTGTTGGGGATTTTAATGCTAAATTATCCTCTAAATATCAGGAAGGGGGAACCCTAATTTTGGACCCAGGAGATCGACTTGTGATTTCCCAAGTCCAAGAATTACACTTGGTGGATATTAAATGCCTTGGAACAAACTATACTTGTACTAATAAGAGGAGGGAGCCACATAGAAGGAAGGTGAAGTTAGACCAGTTTTTGTGGTTTCAAAGGAGGCATTTGTAAAATGGAATATAAAATTTCAAATTTTGGAGGGTCCAATTTTAGATCACTTTCCCATTTTGTTGGAAGGGGGGATCAAGACAGTGCAGCATCACAAACCATTTAAATTTGAAAACTTTTGGTTACAAAAAGAGGAACTTTGAAAGAAAATCCCATAGTGGTGGGAAGAAGACCGCCCAGCATATGGGACAACAATATTTAGATTCCACAAACAACTTCATTATGTCAAAGATCAACTGAAATAATGGAGGCAAGCTAACAAGACAGACTTCCAAGTCCAAAGAGCTCCATTGGTGGCTAGATGGAATGAGGTTCAAAAACACTTTAGGGAAGGAACAATTACAGAGCAGCTCAAATAAGAGGATGATGCATTGCGTAAAGCGGTTGAGGACATTGACAACCAAGAGGAAACCTATTAGAAACAGAGAGCAAGAACCACTTGGTTATTAGAAGGTGATAAAAATACCAAATTTTTCCATTGGGCTTCCTGTGCTAGGAGACAGACGAACAACATGGAAGCTCTTCAAGATGAGAATGGACACTCCTTTGATACAATTCCAGGTATGCATTTCCATTCAATAGATTATTTTTCTAAACTATTTAAGGAAAGTATGGTGCAAGATGAAGAAGCTCAAAAAGAAGTTCTTGTTGTCATACCCTCTGTTATCTCTGAAGAAGAAATTAGGCTCTACTTAAACCCATTGATAGAGAGGAACTAAAGAATGTAGTCTTTGGAATGAGCAGCAAAAAAACACTAGGTCTAGATGGTTTTTCAATTGAGCCTTTTCAGACCTTTTGGGACAACTTGGAGGAGGATGTAATGGTTGTTATAGAGGAGTCCAAAGGTAGTAAAAAAATGCTTAAAGCATTAAATCATACTTTCATTGCCTTAATTCCAAAAGGGAAGGAGGGGGTGCATATTTCATATTATAGACCTATTGCCTTATGCAATTTCATATATAAAATAATCACAAAGTTAATGTTTGAGCGACTAAAACCTCTTCTACATAGTATTATCTCCTCAGAGCAAGGGGGTTTTGTAGATGGTAGGCAAATCTTGGATGGTGTGGTTCCAGCTCAAGAGGCAATCCATTCAATGCAAACATCTAGTAATAGAGGAATGTTCATAAAATTGGATATGTCAAAGGCTTATAATAGGGTGGAGTGGAGCTTCTTGTCAATGATGATGGCAGCCTTTGGTTTCTCTCAGGATTGGATAGAATGGGTCATGATACGACATACTTAGTGTTAATAAAGGGTCTTCCCTCACAACCGTTTGGAGCTACTCGAGGCCTTCATCAAGGAGATCCTTGTTCCCCCTATATTTTCCTCATATTGGCTGAAGGCTTGGGTAGACTCATCTTGAGGAGAAGACAACAAGGTTTTCTAATAGATATCAAGATGGATGAGGAAGTTTTGACTCACCTACAGTTTGTGGATGACATAGGATTGGTAGGAGTGGCCAGCTTTAGGAAAACAAGAATTATTAGAGATACACTTAATTTCTACCTTAGGGCTACAAACCAAGTCATCAATGATAAAAAAACCAAAGTGGTATTTTTCAATATTGATCAAAGGCTTCAGGACAAAATTTTAGAGATCTTGGGATTCACAAGGACTTATCTCCCAATGGTATACTTGGGTGTCCATTTGCATTTTAAAAAACTAAAAATAGATATATGGAGGAATCTTTTAGACTATATCAAGGAAAGAATTAATCATTGGTCTCACAAATGGTTAAGCTATGGGGGTAGATTAACTTTTTTATAGTCAGTCATTCAAGCCATGCCAATTTATAAATTGTCTATCCTTGCTGCCCCACATACCATATGGAAAGAGTTGAACAAGATGGCTAGAAAATTTTTATGGGAAGGAGTAAAAGGAGAGAGGAAATGAGCCTTAGTAGGTTGGGATAAAGTAAACCAATCGAAGGTAAAAGGAGGTTTGGGATTGAGAAGATCAAAGTTAAATAATAAAGCTTTTGCTGGAAAGCTTTACTGGAGGAAGGACTATGGAGGAGGTTGCACATGAAGACAAAGGAGATCTATTTTAATCATGCATTTATTAAATATAATAAAGTGTTTGTTATTATTATCAACCGATTGGTCGGTTGACCTTGTAAAGCTCTTAAAGCATATTATTATTTTTAGGATGCATTAGTTTAGGATTTGTTGTTATGTACACCTAAGGATGTTTATATTTATCCTTCTGGTGAACGAACATACTTTAAAATAGAAGAATAAAATATGTGGAATCAATTGTAACTAAATCACATCACGTGATTAAAATAGACTGATTTGTTATTGTAATGAGATTTGGTTGCACTTTATATAAAGACACAGGACAGATGAAAAAAGGAGATTAATGATTAATTTTATAGAGAACTTATTTTATTTTATTCCTCTAGAAAAACATCCCTATATTTGTTCAGTAGTGGGTGTTTCTCAAGAACCTCCTTCTTTCCATATCTATATCATTTAGCTTCACAATAAAGATCATTCATCGTTTCTAAATGGCTTTCTTGAGTTGCATTTTCAAAATAATTTG
The DNA here is from genome assembly GCA_028583015.1 of Wollemia nobilis. Classification (NCBI taxonomy): domain Eukaryota; kingdom Viridiplantae; phylum Streptophyta; class Pinopsida; order Araucariales; family Araucariaceae; genus Wollemia; species Wollemia nobilis. Next base: position 37,008 of record JAQPPZ010000492.1, read on the forward strand.
GGGTTGAAAATATCCTTTTCGGTTGTACTCTCTGCAATTTTCCATCATCTTTCTTGAACTCAATCCATAAATCTTAAAATTTAATTACAACCCTATGCACTTGCATCCAGTCCATTCCTATGATCACATCGAAAGTGTGCAAGGCAGCAACATAAAGGTAACCTATGGTCAAGATATTAGGTTAGGTTATCTTTGCCATAGGATAACACTAATTTACATAAAAGGTTTACCCTAAGCCATACTCCACCTTCCATCCATGAGCCATTGGTTTTACTAATATATCTTTTTATTAAGCTAGTTGAAACAAAACTATTTGTAGCACCACAATAAATCAAATTCTAAATATATTTATTAAAAATATTACCCTTTATCAACAATGGAGTGGCTTATCCATCGAGTTCTTGTTTCTCTATTGTTGCATAAATCTTGTGATTTTGTTCTTTACATGTAGGTTATTTGTACATAAGTTCATTTTCTTTAAATTTCAATCCTGCTTTACGCGAATAATTAATGGTGTAATGCGGTCTACCACAATTATTGCACCCAATATTGGATCTTATATGTATATTCTATTTTTTCCTATCGTCTATCTTCTCTGTCGAGGGAGGTTTAACTTGTTCTTGAAATGGTTTATCACTACCACCCCTATGATAATTAGCATTGTGGTTCCTCCCTTAGAACCTTCTACTCTTTCCTTGCCTCCTGTTATTCCTTTGATCTTTCCCAGAGGGATTTTTACTTGCTTGCTCTCCTTCCCACTTAATGAATCCTGCACTATTTATTTTTCTTAACGCTTCCTTACCTTGCTCATCCAACCCTTCATAATTAAAATAGATTTTGAGATAGGTTTTAGCCTTATAAGCCTTATACAAGGTAGCAAGTTCTCGCATGTCTACCTCTCATCCTATTCTAGGATCTGCTCCTACTATAAATATTTGGATATTCATTTTATTATTGTAAGCAGGAACATACTTAAGGAGATTGACAAATCTTTGATGGTACACCTCCATAGACCTAAATCCATATCAAATTCTAGTGAATTCCTTATTTTTTTAGGAATAAAAGTGCTCTATGAGGAATCTATATTTAAATGCCTTTAAAAATGATTCAGGACTCAAATCAACTACAATCGCAAGTCCTAGTCCATTACTATATATTTCCCACCAACTCGCACCATCACCTTGAAGATGCAGAGTGATGTAGAACATTTGGGTGCCAGAGAAATAGTTCTTCAAAACACAATAGGTTTCTATTTCCTTCAGCCAAGATACAACTTTGTTACCATCCTCTTCTCCATTAAACTTGGAAGATATTAGATACTTCATATCTATGTCCAGCTCAATGGTAATACCCCAAGGTCTTACTATAAAATTAATAATGAATTTATGTAAAATATAATCACTTTACCACTCGAAGGGGGCTCCCTTGTAATCACAGGCCACTATAGGGGGCTATCTCCTTTAAATATAAATACTACTTTATTCTTTTCTTCTTGGATGATTTTCTAAAACTATCTACCCTAACCTTTATATCTATTCTAAGGTTATTTGTGAAAGGACATAACCTTTCATATGTGAATTATAATTAATAAATAATAATTAATTAAATAAATAATATTATTTAATAAATAAATAGCATTAGGATATGGAATCCTAACAAGCCACCCTTCTTGAAAAAAAACTTTGTCCTCAAAGCTAAGACTGAGGAAATTGTTGTTGAAATTGATGAAGTGTTTTCCAAGTAGCATTTGCACAAGTTCTTGCACAAGTTTAATGTCACTCCTCCATAGGTAGGGATATCTTGAAGGTTGAATAGTCAGTGGTGGATTACTAGAAAGAATAGTAGGATCATGATGATGGTAACAGAGCAATCCTTGGGGTTCTTTAATTACTTCGGAGTGAGATGTGTCCAAAGCAATGGTATATCAACCACATCTTCTTGTTGTTCCATTAGAGATTGAATGGAGAATAAGTGTGTATTCACTTTCTTGCCCTATTGGTAAATAGATTTTTCCATGTGGTGAGAACTCACTATTTATGAGAAATCGATGGGTAGTCCATTTAGAGTGTATGTTTGGTCATCAATTGTGAATTGCATCCATAAGTTTACAAAATCCTAGAGTATTACCCTGAGCATTCACAACCATTGAGCCCCTAAAAAAACATCACTTTCACTTAATGGAAGCACATATATGTCACTTTTCATGTGGTAGTTGTCGATGGTGAGCTTGATATTATGACACTTTCCTTGACAAGTAATTTGTTCTCTAGTACCAATCACCACCTTAAAACTATGACAAGGTCATATATAACAATTAGCCTTTTTCACCATGCATGGGTCAATGAAATTATGAGTACTTCCCGAGTCAAGGAGCACCATAAGATTTTGATGTTTGAAGGACCCTTGAACTTTCATAGTTTTTGGAGGAGAAAAAACTATGAAATCATTGGAGGAAGTTTCGAGGATTTTTTCATTGTCATGATCACGTGCTTCTTGTGCATCAATCTAATTGTATTCATGGCTATGATTAGGTGTTTCGGTCACTTCTTGCACACCTCATTTTCTCCCTTTATGGAATGACAAGGATAAACTATATTCAAAAAATATAATGTTTGTGTAATGCATTTATGGTGGCCCAAATTACTCATCACAATTATTGCAGAGGCCCTTCACCTGCTACGCATCCATTTCTTCCAGACTGATGTACTTAACTGGCAAGGGTAGCATGTGTGACAAGCGATTGTTCAGTAGCTGGTTTCTCATGGTGATGTTGAAACTTGAATTTATCTTCGAATAATAAGGCTAATCCATTGGCCTGCATAATGATGTGGGGATTGAACATCTCCACCTCCTTAATTTTTTTCTTTAATCCACTAACGAAGCATCTTATGAGAACCGATTCATCTAACCCTGAGATGCGATTGGTGATATTCTTGAACTAGGTTTTACATGCACACATTGATGTGATATGATGTAGATTGGTGAGATTATTTAGCAAAAGTGGATTGGGATCTTGAGATATGCTTACGTTGACCGTTTGCGTAATTGAAGCTGAAAGTTGTCACAAAAGAATTGCTAAAAAATCATCACCAAAATTGTCATAAAAATTCATTGACAATAGTTGCTAAAATTCATCATCAATTTTTAGATCAAAAAATCATCAAGAATTTATCGTCAAATGTTGCAACAAAAATCATAATAATTATTGCAAAAATATTGTCGTTAGAAATCCATTGGCAAGATTTGTCAAGAATTTTGTCTGCAATTTTTCATCAAATTCTTGTCAATAAAAATTGGTGTTTTTATCAAATTTTGTTTTTGTGAACACTTCAAATGTGCAAAATTTAATTAGAATTACAATGATCAGGATGACAATGTGAGCTAAGGAGGTAGAAGAGTGATAAATTATATAGATAAGGTGACACAGGTGTGGACCTTGGTGACTAGATGGACTACCTATATATTAGGAAGGAGATAGGACATGGCGGACATGATGGACCAGCTATCAAACATGACAAACAAGAATATAGGACATGAAGAACATGACAAACTGACCTGACTAACATGTAAGGACTAATGTGGGAGTATGCTCGTGTGGAGTGGAGATATGAGGGCATAGGGATGGAAGTGGTAGCATGGTACACATGGATAGGTGAGGGCATTAGCACATGGCTGAGTGAGGTAGGAGGGTGCGATGACACAATACGAATGGGACTGCATATCGGGTAGTATACATAGGGGAGGCAGGAGGCTTGGGTAGCTATGTGACCACCACAAGGTGGTCACAATTATTATATTACACTAAATTACTTTTAAAGCTCATGTTGGTTATGACAGGACCAATGTGGGATTTTTATTCTCGATGAACCAAAAAATTAAATCATCGTTAAGCCCTTCTAACTTACGATCTAACAATAGGAAATAGGCCCATGTTTTTGATAGAGGTTGGTGGTAGTTTAGGGTTAAAAATTAAAATTTTAGAACCTTAGAGCTACAAATTTAATCTTTTTTGTGTAACCTATGAGTGCAAACTTGGAAGAAGTAGGTTTGTTGTTTGCAAGCTCTATGAAAACTTGTGTTGGTGGGATGATCAAATAGCTAAAGGAGCTATGGAGGTGAAACATGGGTAAGGAAAACTTTATGGAGGCTTATATTCTTACGATTTTTGTATAAATTTTTCCAAAGTCATACTATGCAACAATAAAATTTTCTACGTTATTTTTAATGGACACCAGCTGAAGCATGCAGTCACAAAAAACTCGATGGAGAATGAATATTTAGAATCACGTGGTGTATTTTTGTTGGTGCTTGATTTTAAGGTTTGAAAGAATCACGATTGCCTCTATGCCATGAATTCTGGTATTACCAACGCCAATCACCTTGAGATAATTATCAAATTTACCTTACCAATTTTAGAAATGATGAAGTGTTTTGAGCAGTAATGTCAAGGGTTCATCTATTTTAGAATCAAAAAATTTACCTTTCTTTAAATTAAAACTCCAATGAAGGTTTTTTGTGGATGTGTCTTCAGTGAACCTAGTCTATGAGAATTTCCTCCATGCACAAAAAAGAAAAAAACCCACCTACAAACAATTCGCAGTTGTTTTCAACATACGTTGATTGAATCTCTTGGTTGCCTTCTATGAACCATGTAGTGAGATGGTAGACGTATAACACAAAGGTTCAATTTTTTTTAAATCCACCTAAGATTTTTTCTCTTATTGAAATAGTACACAGTCGTGCGTGAAGATTGATGGTAATTGATGGCACCTGGGTCAACGAATGTGGGTAAGATTTTGAAGAGACATGTGTAGAAGAACTATTTTACATACCGCTGCACATAGAGTTCAATGGTGATCAAGAATAGTAGCACATGGAGATATTTGGCGTAATAAGGCACCCAATCCCTTTTCAAAAAATTTGAAATCATGCTCTGATACCAAATGGTAATACCCTAAGGTCTTACTATAAACTTAATAATGAATTTATGTAAAATATAATCACTTGGTCATTTGAAGGGGTATCCCTTATAATTTTAGGCCACTATAGGGGGATCCTTCCTTTAAATATAAATACTACTTTATTCTTTTCTTCTTGGATGATTTTCTAAAACTATCTACCTTAACATTTATATCTATTCTAAGGTTATTTGTGAATGGATGTAACCTTTAATATGTGAATTATAATTAATAAATAATAACTTAATTAAATGAATAATATTTAATAATAAAATAGCGTTAGGATATGGAATCCTAACACTCAATATCCAAACAAATTCTAACTCATTATGCTTTTGTAAGGGATTCATTCACTTGTTATGTCCTAGAGTTTCTAGTCGGTGTTTCTTTGTTCAACATAGTATCCAATATTTGTCTTTGTATTTCTAATTAATCATGGAGTTAGGCCACTATCGCTATGAGGTACTCTCTTTCCTCACTTGGGTTCTATGAACCTACATTCAAATTTTTATCTTCTACATTGGTTTGTCATGTTTGCCTCATCATTGGGGCGATAACTCTCCTTCTTCTCTTTGGTGGCATTGTTCCTGCCACACATAAGAGATTTAATGAGAATCAATTTACTAAAGCTACTACAGTCCTAGTTATGCTAGTATTTAAGCAAACATATTCATCCTTGTACCTAGGTAGGCGTTTCTTTCATAATTTTTCTAGTTATTGTGTAGTAAGCCTATTCCACTACTAACCTAGGCTTTGATACCAAATGTCACAACCTAAATTTTATCCTATATATATTTTTATGGATACTTAGATGCATTGTAACCTACTTAACAACCTATATAGTCTTACCCGAGGTACACCCACCACTACATCTTGCGTAAGGCTAGCTACACAAGTGTACTAGGTGCAAGGCTAGTATTTACAAGTTATCCCTCTCACTGGCTCCATAAGCTAAATTACCTCCATTTTAATTTTTATCAAAGGGGTATGCTTCCAACTATCTCTTACTCATGTCCTCTGAGTGGTTAGAGTGTATAGAACTTGAATATCCTTCTCATTTAAATATGAACTAATCAGTTCCTCACTTGCCTCGTTAAACCTTTATCCATAGGAATACATTAGATTAATTTAGACAAAAATATTGACCATCAAAATCAATGAGGTATTCAACTTCCCTTAAAAACACCCCATAAAATTCCCTTAGGATGTGAGTTTGTACTCTTATAGTTTTTCCAATGAAGATACTAACTTCATCCTAATATTCTCCCATCAAATTCCTTTATGATGCATAAGAATATTTCTTATATTTTTACCCATTAACATCTACCAAATACGAGATTAGATATGATTCTAATATTTTAATTAACATTATCTATTGATATACATTTTAGATTATTATTAGCTTAATCAAACACAATATTTTGAGAATCCCAACTAAACTATCCACCACATAATATAAATGATATCACAGTTTTTCAAAAGCAATTAGATTAATTTAACATCTATACCTAAGGTGAAGAATCCTTAAGAACTTTCCAAGAATATATCTAATTCTAATCCTTTCTATCTCTAACACATTTTTAACCAACATCTTAACCAAAATGCATGGAACCGCATCTATAAGAATAGATAATTAACATTGAAATATATATAAGCCATACAACAACCACATCAACGCATAAACTTATTCTAGGAGAAATCCCATGGGAAAACCCAACCTCAAATAAAACCACCATTATTTCATTAATCAATCTAAACCTTTACATAAGATGTGGACAACCCATATTATCCAAAAATTACTAAGGAACCTATCACATCTATCAAATTCCTCATAAGAGGTGGTCCTTCATTAGTCACAGATGCTACTGTGACTACGTATTGGAACTCTATTCCCAAAACCTCCAATATATTGTCATAACAGTGGTTGAAAAACATAGAAAATAATCGGTAAACACCCCATGGGTAGTCTGGTTCAATTCTAGCATATTGTCCAAGCACTAACACTCAACCCCCAAATCTTCATCATTTTAAGAGTATTCAACTGCAGCACCCACCACTCTAATTTACTAATGCCAACTAAACATAGTATATTCAATATTATATAACCATTTTTTGGTATCTACTGAAGCTATATAATGCATACAAAACTTGGAATCACATTCTCAACTTAGAAATTTTCAAGAGCTATCCATAGCATAATATATTTTGAAACTACATATTCTTCTATCAAATATTTAATGCCTTTTAATGTACGAAAGAGCTACAACAACAATCTATTTTATCATTCCTTCATTGCTACCTAATACATCACAAATTGGGGGACAACATATCCATCAATTACATTATAAAATATGGAATAACATTCCTGCTTAATCAATTCTCTAATGACATCTAATGCATTGCACAATATGGAATAACATTCCTATTTAAACCATTCTCTAATGCTATAAAATGCAATATAAAATATGGAATAACATTCCTATTTAATCCATTCTCTAATGCTATAAAATGCACTATAAAATCTGGAATAACATTCCTATTTAATCCATTTTCTAATGTTTTCAAATGCATTATAAAATCTATAATAAAATTCCCATTTAATCCATTCTCTAATATTGTCAAATGCATTATAAAATCTGGAATAACATTCCTATTTAATCCATTCTCTAATGTTGTCAAATGCATTATGAAATCTGGAATAATATTCTTATTTAATCCATTATCTAATGCTATCAAATGTATTATAAAATATGGAATAACATTCCTATTTAATCCATTCTCTAATGCTATCAAATGCATTATAAAATCTGGAATAACATTCCTATTTAATCCATTCTCTAATGCTATCAAATGCATTATAAAATCTGGAATAACATTCCTATCTAATCCATTCTCTAATGCTATCAAATGCATTATAAAATCTGGAATAACATTCCTATTTAATCCATTCTCTAATGCTATCAAATGCATTATAAAATCTGGAATAAAATTCCTATTTATTCCATTCTCTAATGCTATCAAATGCATTATAAAATCTGGAATAATATTCCTATTTATTCCATTCTCTAATGCTATCAAATGCATTATAAAATTTGGAATAAAATTCCTATTTAATCCATTATCTAATGCTATCAAATGCATTATAAAATATGGAATAAAATAACATGCAGACTCCACCTCCTACTACCAAAAGTCTTAGACGTACACAAGAACACTCAACTTGACTTCCAGGTTGTTTCAAGCGAATTGTTCTAGCGTCCAATATTTTTTAGAACAACCACAACTATTTTTGCTCAAGAAGATAATCTACATCTCCTTCTATAGAGAATAACACAAGATGCATGCAAACAATTATTTCAAGAAGGCTTCTCCTCACGGGTTTACCTCTAAGTAATGGTGAGCTCCACAACAATTCAAGATGAACTCATAGTCTATCATGCACCAAAAATACATAGCGAGTAATAGAAAAGGGTACTAGGTTGGGTAATTTACACAACACTCAAACCTAACATCCCAAATCTACCATCCTGATGGTTTACTACACCCAAATAGAAGCTTTAACAATAAGATTAAAACCATTTAATATCTCACTCAACTGATCCAACTCCAGGATCTTCTTTTCTAATCTCTCATAGGTCCAATGCACAACAAGTTCCAAACAACGAGTGCAATAAAATATCCCTCACCACTGGCTGTGAAACAATAGCACCCCCACCAAAGCATTGAAAACTCTTTTACTACCAATAACACAGTGAGAAGACATCAATTTTAAAAAACATGCCAACCTGTGATCCAATATTACTGCAGTGAACTGGGTCTTTTTCCTTAGTATCGCCACATCAGACTTCCTTTCACAGAACAATTTTCCACCACCCTCTTCTTACCAACAAATTCCTCTTATCTTATTAGTTTTCTCGGGCATCCCAAATAGAACCACCCCACCTCAACTTCCCCACTACTCCATCACCTTTTGATTCAAAGGCTCTCAACATGGGTTCTTAGTTGAAAAAACCATGAATTTTACTCCCTTTCTCCCCACATATACCAAGGATTTGATACCTTACCAAACACTTTGTAAACCTAACATTTAAAAAAAAAAACAATAATCTAATAAAAGGAAAGCCAAGACTCTTGTATTTTCTCTTCTCTATGAATTTTCACAAGTATATAAAAATAATTTTACAATCATAAGAGATCATATTTTTGAGACACAATATAATTGAAATTATCTTCACTAAAATTTTGTAGTTAGTATCTCTTATATACAAATTATTCCAAGTCACTAAATAAGAAAAGAGAGCATCTATTAGGTTGCTTCTTTGTCAAATAATATGCCCATATTTAGGACATCTTGATCCTGCATCAATGAAAATTTGTTAGCAACATCATATTTTATCCATAAAACCTATGTTGTAGAAATCAAACATAATTTATCAGACATTCCTTTGGTTAGAAAATAATCCAACTGCAATAACATATCCATCATACATAACCTATCATAAATCCAATCAAAACAAAGGGTTTTCCAAGAGAGGGTCATGATAGCTTGATCCTATCTCTCCTTGCTAGATGGTGTCAATCTATGATGTATGTTAGAAGATATCACTCTTGGTAACATAGGTGTTATTACAACATCTATATGCTTGAATAATGACTAAACTTTGTCATTATGTGTAGAGCGTTATTTAGGTGCTTCTCTTCCTTTGCATGCGTTATGAATGAAGGTATTAAGACTCTAATGACACTTCTTTTCTCCTTAAGTCTTGTGCCAAGTGGCACAATGTTTCTTTTCTTGATATGGCAAGTGGACATCTTCAACATTGCATGTAGCTATGCCCTTTTATTTGTTTATTAGCCTAATGCTTGTTGCTAACTATTGATCATTTACTCAAAAATTTCTTTCTTAGATCTCTCCAACTAATGGTGGCTCTTTCCAATGCTTCTTGCTTTGATTTCTCCAGCTAATGATGGCTCTCCAACACTTCTTGATTATATTTCTCTAGCTAATAGTGGTGTTCTCCAAAACATGTGGTTCCAAGGTGCTTCACTCTTGATGGTTTGAAGGTGTTTTTTTTAGCCCTAACAATAACTTATTCCAATATTTTGAAAACATTCGCTTGGTTAATAAGCTCCTTACTTGCACCTTGATTTCACTATTTTTTGTTATGCTATTTCTATTGCAAATTCTATGTTAGACTTACCTTGCTAACATGGCTATAGTTTTCAAAATCAGACCCCTTGTGATGTAAATCGACTTGCATCACAAAAATTTATTGATATGAGATCAATCAATGTTGAATCTTGTGGCTCAAATGCTGGTTTGATGAGCCTTTTGTTGGATCTCTCCTTTGCTTCAAAATGGTTGCTTGAAGACTATGTTTTTCTAGCCATTGCAATACCTTTTAGAGGCTATATCTTTTGTCCTTCTTGGATATCTTTGAAAGGATAATATTGGTGCTTCTCATATAACGTAAATTTCCTTGTAAGTGTTACGATAGAACACCTTAACTTGCATCAAAGTTTTAGAATGTTTTTCTTCTCATCCAAGTTTCTAACTTCTTTTATGAAGTGATTTCTTGAGGGCGGATAGTGATCTAATAACACTAACCTTTAACTCACTTGCTTGAATACTTTTCACTAATAATTTTAAGCAACTAATATGCTCTTTTTTTGGTGATTTGCTTTCACCAAGATATGCTACAAGTTTTGTGTGTTCAATGGTTTCATTTGACACTTCAACTTAATCTTTCCCATGCACTAATTCTTACATTTTTGATCCTTGTAAATAACTCTTAAAAGTAATCTAAAACTCACACTACAATCAATGTTGTAGGATGTAGTATTCTTAAATTTTAGATAGATAATAGGAAGATGATATTTTTCATTCTTTCAAAATATATCCAACTCCTATTTAATATGCAAGTATATCCTTAAAAGAAACTATCTTCTACACTCCCTTGAATACATTAACATGCAACCTTCTTCTTGCAACTCTAAACTCTAATATGGTGCTTTAATGGAACCTGATAATGAACCAAATAATTAAAGTTTAACCTATTAGCTTTTGATAATGATATTTATGGGAGAATGCAATCACAGGATACAAGATATGCAAAAATGTAAGATAATAAAATTTTACAATAACACTAAAATATGCTATTAATGGAAAGTAACAAAAATGTTACAATGAGTATGGAGGAATGGATACTCCAGTACTGAAGCTTAAAGAACTACATTGTACACCATCACCAATATATATGGTGATCTACCCACTATATCTACTACTTTCTACAATGATATATAATCACTCACTATGAGACCCTTTATATAGGAACATGGATTCCTTGGCCAACACTCTACCTAGTTGTACAAGGGGGAAACCTTGTACATTGATACTTGTGCATTTATTACATTTCTTGAAGTAACTAGCTAACTATCCACTAATATAATTGTATAATCTAGCTATGTACCAAAGGTGGTACATTTACATGATACAAATGATGTAATATACTCTAACACCCCCATGTATTACATTATTTGGGTATTGAATACTTTAGACTTCAATATAGATCTTCTTCTCCTTTTTCTATATCCTTTTCAAACAAGTAGTTGGTATCTTCATAATATGTTACCCTTGTTGTAAGAGCTTTGAATTCTTGATCATTGGTAGTATATTCAATTTCTTCAATTATTTGACATAGATATACTTTTCTATTCCCTTATTGATATTCCAATTGTGGATAATTGCTTTGATGTTGAACTTTTTGTTGTCGGGAATTATTCTAATATTTACTTGGTTGGAATGCTCTATTTGGTTGGCTTCCATAGTTCATTTGATTTCCTTGATTCTGATTTCTTGGATTGAATCTGTAGTAACTAGTGCTATGCCCTTTTCTCCTGCATATCTTATAATATCTATTTTTCCATGGTCTTTGACCTTTTAAATATGAAGTAATGCTGCCCTGTGGATTATATTTTGACACCAATGCATTGTTATTCATTTCATCTTTCACAGTATTTTCTACCTCATATTCTTGAAGAATGTTAATTAGTTCATCAAATCCTATAAATTTACTTATAACTTGTAAATATGTAACTAGATGCTTGTAGCTATCTAGAAGTGCTCTTAAGGTTACCTGGACAAGAAATTTATCTTTAAAATCTTCTCCTAAGGTTAATAATTTACCTTTGATATATGCTATATTTTTTAAGAATAGTTCTATACTTTCACCACAAATCATTTTTAGGGAATGTAATTGAGTTTGAATATTTAGTATGGTGGCTTTATTCTTCCCTTCAAATATTTTCTCTAAAGTTGTCAAAGCATCCTTAGATTTTCCTACTGAGCCTATGTAAGCTTGTATCTCATTTGTGATGGTGAAGGTTATTATAATTAGAGCCTTAGTATCATTATCCTCAAACTTCTACATTTCTATATCTCCTGAAGTTGGTTTAGTTCTTGTCCCTTTGACATATTTTTAAAGTTTTTCAATATCAAAATGGCTCTCACTTTGTTCTTCCATGAGAATTAATTTGTACCTTTAAGTAGTTGTGATTTCGTAAGGATGAATTTGTTTGTAGTCATAATAGTTTCTATGTGCTACCTTATGACTCCTTAGATATGTGAACTAATTTGATAAAACCTTTCTTGGAATTTAGGTTTTGTAGACTTCCTTGTATCTCCCAAGTAAAGCTATAGACTTTAATATAAATATTAGAAATAATTATTTCACCTTTTAAGTTGATTTTGTAATGTTTTAAGAATAATCAACTTCTAATTTTACCTTATCTCTCCTAATTAAGGATTTAATGGTTGGATTTTTTTTGTCTCCTTAATATGAGTATGAGATATTTTTTAACCATTTAATTCCAACTCTATATGCAAGCAATAGTTTTACTTCTCTATTCAATAGATTAATTTTCTAAATTCTAATTATATAGTTTGAAGTAGTATGCCTTATAACTCCCTATCTTTGGAATATTATAAAATAATTATATTTGCAAATTAGTATTGAATTAATCAAGGTTGACAACATTATATCTCCTACTTGGATATTTTACAAATATCTACAATTATTCCTTCCTTTATTAGGATTCTTTTTTTTTTGCTTCCTAATGTTGTTGTTTTAATTATAAACCTTATCTTTAACACCTTATAACTCAAAATTATAGAAATCAAATAATTGAATTATATACTTATCTTTCTTCTACATAGATGACTGGGATAGCAATTTTCCTCTTCCTTTGATAGTGTTGAAGTAGACTATTTTGCTCCTTGTAATAAATTTCAATCTCCCTTTATGACAGTAATGTAATCTCTTATACAATGTTGGTATTACCTAGACATTCAATTATTGATGAGCATTATAATCATTGATCAATGATAGGCTTGTAATAGATGTCCTTTGACTCCTTGACATCATGCTTTTAATGAAATCTTATTGTAGCTTCACCACACCTTCCTTTGAATTCGCTTACACTTCCTTACACTTGATTTAGGATTGCTTGGTGTTCACTATAATTGCATGGACTTGGATGATTATGTACCTTACATTCTCCTTAGAATTGCACCCATGTGTTACTAGCTTGTGAAGCATTATAGTAATGCTTTAATCTTGGAATAACACTATTTCTTCATTTGACTGGTGGGTGATGATTAATAACACTCTTTCTTCCTTTAACTGTTGGGTTTTATCTTGGGTGTTTCCTTTGTGATTGTTATAGAATTCTCTATTGCATATGATAAGTGACAGCCTTCTCTACTACTATGCTCTCCCCAACGTCTATTAATATTTTATAAAACTCCTTTGACAACTACAACACATCTATTTTATTGCTTCTTAATGCTTTCTTCAAGTGGAATAATATGCTCCCTTTACAATATTGGATCTTGGTTAGATGAGGCTAGTTCTATGGTGCTATTCAACTAGTAATTTTCCATGGTAATGCACTTATTTGCTTTGTTGTAACACAATGTAGCAATTGCACTAATGCACTATCCTCTTGTGGCTTATTTTTTCTTTGCTATAACATGTTGTAGCAATTGCACTAATTCACTATCCTCTTATAGCTTCAATTCCTTGTAGACATTCACTTTCGAAGATGTCAATATTGGACCACAATGTGCATGAAATATTGAGCCCTTTACTGGTTCGTTCCTCATGTGCTTTCAACGTGGTATTTTCTCCTCGTTGATGATAAAATTTGAATCCTTTTGGTGTGGTTCACTTTAGTCACTCTTTATGGTGCTAACGGCCAATGTTGAGCTTCCTTTTATTGGCTCTTGATAATCACCATGCCATATGCCATGTTAACCCATAGTTTTGCTACTTTAGGTCTTTTGGACAAAATGCATCAATCTACAATGTAATGTGCTACATTGAGTGTCTTAGGATACTTGTATTTTTGTCTCCTTTTGATATATTAATAGAGACAAGTTTGGTTCTCACATTCAAATCTATGAAACCCTTTATTTGCACCTTAATTTTGAGATACTTCAAGTCTCTTCTTACAGTTTATCTTTCTGATTTTATGGCTACCTTCTTCTCCACTTCCTGGAGGCTTCTATAGTCTACAATATCTTACAGGTATCGAGCTCTGAATATTGTCTTTAGACACTTTAATATTTATAGATTTTATGCTCTTTTATTTTTCTCCTCATGCTAATAACCAATGCATATAATAATATTTAAGAGTAAATGAGTTAACCAATATAGAATAGTGCAATAGTAGTCTTACATTAATGTACTTATTACTCTTAAAGAATACACTTAATAATATTTGCAACTTCTAGTTAAGAATTGTAGACACCTAAAAGTTGCACATAGTCATCTGTAGTCACTTGTAGTCATGCATAGTCACATGCAGTCACATGTAGTTATGTGTAGTCACATGTAGTCATTCATAGTCATGCATAGTCATCCATAGTTGTAAAACCTACAAAACTACACTAATCACACCCAAAACACATCCTATTCATGAAAGGACTATCAATAATCCCATTTAGATCATATAAGCCCTTTCCTACACCTAATCATAGTCCTCATGTGACCATCTTCTCCAAAAACCCTAATCATGGTAATTCTAATTCTATTTTGAAAGTCACTTTACCACTAAAGTGTACTTTATGGCCTAAACATGTTTAATTAGGGTTAAATAAATATTAACCTTAAGTTATCCTCACACATGTGTGCACCCAACACTTAGTTAAGATATTTCCAAAAGATGCCTAACCTAACCTCAAACTAACCTAGGATCTACCTAATCAGGGTTAACCTTAACCCTTGCTCACACATGTATGCACCTAGGATATTTCTTCAAGGCACATGAAGGAATGAATCACATTCCACTTCATCATCTTAACCTCACCATGGTAGGACCTAACCTAGAGTTTAGGCCACATCACAAAGGACACCTCACACCCTAGCCTTGGCCCACTCTATAAATAGATAGTTATTTTCACCATGAAACTCTCTGTCACCCTTTTGGCTTACTTACCAAAACTTTGCAAAAATGATTCCAAAACATCTTCCATCACTTTAGCATCCATCATACATCAAGCAACAATGCTAGAAGATTATTCGGACATAAATAAAAAAACAAATAGTCAACTACAGTAAGGTTTGCACACTACTATGTGAACTCGAGTAGAGGTTTGCACATTACCATGCAAATCAGGTCTACAACAACCCTACAACTATAGAACAAGTAAATATTAGTTTTTTATAGTTTCTAAAACTTTATTTCTAGTTTTCATCATGTTTTATTTCATTTCAAGGTCATTTTTGTCTTCACAAATATGGTATATGATCAATGATAGGTCCCCAAATGTACTAATCCATTTTTACAGGTTCAAACAGGTACCAAAGACATTTCCAAGCATTGAAGCAATGGAACACATGCAAATAAACCTACCTATATTGAGGGCATTGAAAAATATCCACAAATGCATCTATATTCATATTGAAAAAGAGAGGGAAATCTTTCTTGAGAGAATGTCCATTTTGTAACCCTTTTTTGAAATCAACAAAAAGAGCATTTAGCATATATTTCATTATTTTTTAAATTGGTGACTTCCATGTGTTATATTCTGATTTTTAGGATATTGGATCCTAACTTATAGTTGAACAATGAAAATAAAGAAAATATTAAATAAAATGAATCATATTTTGAAAAAATATCACGGTTTCACTGGTAAGGGGTCCCTCCAATGTATCAAATAAATATATATATTCTTATTCATGGATGTTTGACTACACCCTATTGAATTATCATATATACCTATTCTAGGGTTGTGAGTGAAAGGACACAATGGTCCATATTAATTATTAAATATGAATGAGTAAATAATGATAATGGTTAGGATTAGTGAATCCTAACATGCCACCCTCCTTAAAAGGAGCTTTATCCTCAAATATGGGATTAAGGAAATTATTGTTGAAATTGATTAGGTGCTTTCCAAGTAGTATTTGCACAAGTTCTTGCACAAGTTTAATGTCACTTTTTTGGAGGTAGGGATATCTTGAGGATCAGAGTGTTAGTGGGGGGTTTCTAGGAATAATATTAGAAGTGTACTTAGGATAATCATTATAATGGTGAGCGTCCACCCTAGCTGATTCTTCCTATGTATAATTAAGCGAAAATAAAGGTGCACTCACTCTTTTACCTCTTTTTTGAATCAAGTTGCCTATACGATGAGAACTCAATATTGGTGAGGAACTTGTGTGTAGTTCATGTAGAGTGTATGTCTAGCCTTCATTGGTCACTTCGTGTATCTCTACCTCATCCTTGCTTGGTGCATCAATCACTTCTTGTACATTGACCTCATTGTCTTCCTGGCTATGATCAGGTGTTTCGGTCATTTCTTGCTCATATTCCTCATATTCACTCATTATGAATTGACAAGGATCAACTTTCTACAATAAGTACAAAATTAATGTCGTACATTTATAGTAGGGTTCAAATTTTTCATCATAATTATCATAGAGTTCTTTCGCTCATAATTCTTGCATCTCCTCAAATCTGAGGTATTTAATTTGTAAATTTTGGTTAGGTTTGAGGGTGGTATAAGTGGTTTGTAATTTTTGCATAGGTGGTTTTCCTAATTGATGTTGAACCTTGAGTTTGGCTTTGGCTAACAAGGCTAATCCAATAGTCTATATCATGGTATAGATATTGACCCTCGTCACCTCCATTCTAATTTCCTCTTTCAATCCTCTGATGAAATAATTTATGAGAAATGATTAATCCCATCCTATGTTGTGTTTGGTGATATCCCTAAACTAGATTTGATACTCACACTCAGAAGTGATTTGATGAAGGGTGGTGATATCGATTGGCAAAAGCATGTTGGGATCATGAGATCTTCCTTCATCGTCCATGGTGAGAATATAGAAGTTGTGAAATGGTCAACAATGAGCATTCTTAGACTCAATGGAATAGAATATCTACCAAAGGTGCAAAATATTATAAAAAAATTTAATGTAATAGCTTTCAAAAATTGATTTTTAACCAACTTTTTTGGGACCCCGAGCGGTCATTTTTTCCTTTTTAAATTTGAAATAATGTTCTTGGTGGTAATCATAGCAGTGATGGTGAGGAGGCAACATCATCAACATCAACCACAAGGTTGGTGACAGGGAGTTGATGTCAGTGGTGTTAAGCATGAGGTGGTTGATTTTAGTGGTAGGAAGAAAGCACGATAGGGATGATGACGAGCAAGAAATACAACAGCAATGGGTAAGAAGCATGATAGTGATAGTGGTGGGAGAAAAACACAAGGCGCAATAGGTGGAGAGTGAAACACGAGGTGACCACAATGTCATGAATAGGAGGCAAATATGCCAGTGATGATGAGAAGAAGGTCAATGGCAAGCAGCTAATAAATAGTTGCAGACGGTTCACATGAGGTACGGGAGGAAGCATGACCTAAGTCATGAATTTCACTATGTGCTTCGATGTATATGAAACACAAAATTTCCTCTTCTTCGTTGATGTGGGACTATTGTCCCATAAAAAACTTTAAACACTTCTTCACATGTATGATTTTGACGTTGGAAGTAGGAGCCAGTAGTCAGAAAATATATTCAACCTTAGCTCAAAATTTAATTGTTTTAATTTATTTCGTTAGGTTCTTGGGTTTCTTATTAGAAAAATGATGTTTTACAGTAATTTCAAAATATTTTCATCAATTTGATTATATCGTTTGATCTGTGAATTGTGTCTACAGAAGAATAACGTCAAGGAGATCAAAAAATTATTTCTTTTGTTAATTGGGATAAGTGATGTCGAAATCATAGTGATGTTGATGTCATAGTTATTTTGAAGTCATATACTTTAATATGTCTTCTGAAAACTAAAATCTACCCTCGTATCCATGGGATTTTTCAAACGATTTCATAATCAAAAAACAATTTTCACACTATGGAGTTGAGCTTGCTTTCAATTACAGGAAGAATTATTAGATGGTGATAAATCGGATGATGAAGACATAGTGATTTGTTTTAATAGATTAATCAATTCTATTGTAGAATTATGTGTGATGTGGTGTAAAATAGGAGTGGATGGTGAGCGAGAAGGGATTGCAAAGGCACAAAATTGAAACCGCTCTTATACCAAATGTTAGGATCTTGGATCCTAATTTATGGTTGAACAATGAAAATAAAGAAAATATTAAATAAAATGAATCACGATTTGAAAAAGGATCACGGTTTCACTGGTAAGGGGTCCCTCCAATGTATCAAATAAACAAATATATATTCTTATTCATGGATGCTTGTTGAATTATCATATATACCTATTCTAGGCTTTTGAGTGAAAGGACACAATGGTCCATATTAATTATTAAATATGAATGATTAAATAATGATAATGGCTATTATTAGTGAATCCTAACACTGGCACACCAAGTGGGACCGCTACAAACTATTTTAGATTAACCTTCTTGCTATCTAATTCATTGCATGGTCTTATTTTTGGTGTTACAGGTACTGTAAATCCAGAATAGAGTTTAACAACCCTAAGACACACCTCAGGCCTTCTTCTAAGAAGTTATAGTCTTCTAAACTGAGTTTGCACACCACCATGTGAAACCCCATAACCTTACAGCACAGCTTCATAACAGTCCAAAACTACAAATCTCTACAACACAGACAAAAGAAGGATCACCCAATATCCTCAAAGTCAGGTATTTTTCTTAGAAAAACTATTTTTACTTGTTTCTTTGCAAATAATATTCTCATATTTGGTTCTCTTTTCAAAAATCAATAGGATATATTTTTAGTCTCTTTCAAAAACATCAAATAACTTTTTAATTTCTTTCAAAAGCACTCAAACTAGATTTTTCAAAAAAAATTCATGTCACTAGGTTAAATTTCAATTTCTTTTCAAATCACTAGATTAGATTTCAAATCCCTTTCAAAGAAAAATTAGATTAGATTTTTCAAATCTCTTTCATGTCACTAGGTTAAAATTTCAATCTCTTTTCAAATCACTAGAATAGATCTTCAATCTCTTTTAAAGAATCTAGATTAAATTTTCAATCTCATTCACAAATCCTCAGGGTAAACTTCAAATTTATTTCCACATCACTAACTTAAATTTAAATCTCTTTTCAAATAACTAGAGTAACTTTCAAATTTCTTTTCAAAGCATCTAGATTAATTTTTCAAATCTCTTTTATAAATCCTTAGGGTAAATTTCAAATTTCTTTTCACATCACTAGCTTAAATTTCAATCTCTTTTCAAATCACTAGAGTAGCTTTCAAATTTCTTTCAAAGCATCTAGATTAAATTTTAAATATCTTTTCAAGCATCTAGATTAAATTTCAAATTTATTTTACAAAACTTTAGGTTAAATTTCAAATTCATTTTTAGAGTATTAGATTAGGTTTTCAATTTATTTCAAAAGCATCAAATCATTTTCAAATTTCTCTCAAAAGAACTTAGATTTCCAATCTCTTTCTTTCACATCCTATCTTGATTTCTTTGAAACTTTCTAAAATAATATTTTCATTTCAAAATGCGTCTAGGTTTAGTTTATTTTTTTCAAAATGCATCTAGGTTTAGTCTATTTTTTCAAAAGGCATCTAGGTTTAGTTTCTTTTTTTTTAAAAAAGACATCTAGGTTTAGTCTCTTTTTTTAAAAGTCATCTAGGTTTAGTTTCTTTTTTGAAAAGGCATTTGACTAGATTTACTTGCATATCATCTGTAGTTAACTCACCACCACACACTCATATTTCATACACAATGGTAATATTAGACTTCATCACCAATCTCCACTCAAGACTGGTGATGTTGGAATTCATCACCTTCTACTAAATCACCCCCTACACACCATAGTAGCCCCTAGGAGTGGTTTTTTTAGACTTCATCACCAGAATATCCCCTACTATTGAGATTATTTTTCTAAAATTCATCACTATAAGGGACCTTTGGAGTGGGATAGTATTAGATGTCTTTGTTCACAAGGCTTACATAATTTGTGAACAGGCAATTGTCATTATTGACTAAGCCCACCCAAGTGTGAAGTGATTTTTCGACTAGGTCGATAGTAGGTCTTAGATAGTGCCACCTATTTCATAAGAGGATTTGGACTCATTAGAGCATTTTTAGTTCCTCTATGTTTGGATATTTTTTTACTATACTTTCCATTTAGTTGCCACTCACCCGTTGAGACATAGTTCTATTCTATGCTTCCTTGGGTGTTGCACTAGGTTTTGTGCCTACGACATTATTTTTTAGAGTTTCATTTCACTTACAGTATCATTTCCTAGAGCAAGTACTATCATCAAAACACACAAGATAACAAAACATTTAATTTAATTTACTAAGCATTGATTCCAATCACGTTCTTGTATTGAACTCTCACAAAAACTAGTTTTAGCACATTCACTTTCTAGCCACCCACTTGCTAGCTATTCATAGTTTGTCACTATCATTTTCTCTATCAAATTTACTTTCTATTATAGGTTCTCACAACAGTGTGCCAAATAGGTTTTTATAGTATAGGTTCACACATAAGTGTGTGAACTTTGTTCTAGTGCATAGAAACACACAAAAACACACTTAAATGCATAAAATTTTGTATAAAACACACACAGGTTCAAATTTTTTTTCTAAATAGTTATGAGCACCTAATCATAGTATACATAATCATGCCTGATGTTACTCATAGCCAGGTACACGAGCAAGTGCATCTTGTTGAGGAGACTTCTCTTGCCACCCCCAGCTAGTCTAGTACTTTCCCTTAGTTCATGAGGGAAAAATTCCACTCTCACACCTGATATACTCACCGATTTTGAGCCATATCACATGCACATCATATCCCATGGTGATACCTCTATTTCCAGTAGTATGCTTGCATCTATTCTAGTGAATATCACCTACTTCTTCCTCATTCACCTCCACCTAATCCACATTCCACCTTCTATGATCATGTTATCTACACAGATCCAAGAGATCCATCTCCATTATTCACTATTTATGAGGAGACTCCACCTACCTCCATTATTCAATATCCATCTCATTCCCTTCTCGAGGATGACCCCTATTTTCTTAATCATCCTCACCTTGATACTATGTCATATACCCCCACAATAGGGATTATTTTAGATACCTAATCCTCCACTCTTGGCACTCAGGAACATTTATCACAATCAACCTTGCAACAGTCATCATTGAAAAAATAATACACTCCACTCACATCATCCCACCAATACACCTTCCAAGCACCACAACAACCACTTTCTCAGTAATCTAATTTCCATCTTCCACTTCAACAACACAACCACCATCCCAATGACAATAATTTATTCCCCAAAAACATCAAAATTTTTGTCTTCATAAATATTTGTGGATACATTCACCACTCCTCAATATTCCACTTTTGATGCCTATACTCCTTCTTAATTACTTCCACCACCTATGTTCCCCCCTTCTGGGATGTACGGTCTGCCATATTCCACTCCATTTCCACCCTCATCTAATTTCACCTTTCACCTTCCTCCACCTCATCCATTTTAGACTCCCTCTTCTATTCCTCTTTCTTCTTATAATCCACTTTATCCACCCTATATCTCCAATCCTCTATATTATTCTGCACAACTTGGGTTTTCTATTCATTGCTCATTCGATCTGGCACAGTTACCATATTTTGGCATGTCATTTTTCCATCCACCTTAATACTCTATTCAAACACCACTTCCACCACCACACTCTATTGCACCTACATTATTCACAACACCTCCTTATTTATCTTCCTTTTTGACCATGCAACCATCACATCAGATTCCTATGCACCAGATATAGGCCCCTTAATCATAATTTTTTCATTTATAATATATGTCTACCCCAACACAGGTCCTCATATTCTCTCCTCTGATTCACACTTTACAACAATAGTAGATACAAGAACAATTTTAGTACACTCCTCTCTCATAGTGGGAAGAGCAACAGTTACAATATCCTCCTCATTCTCATGCTACCATCTTGTCATCACAATTCATTTCACCCCATCAATTAAACTCCAATTTCTACAAGAATAAATTAAAATGTTGGATCTATGCACTACTAGTTACGAGCTCAAAAAACCCATATATAACAAGTTGTGCAATGAAAATATTCATAATTTAGTTCCTTTTCCTCCTTATTTGTACCATTTCGAGATTCCAAAATTTGAGAAATACAAAGGTAAAGAGGATCCTCAAGAATGTATCAGTAATTATTACTTCACATGCTACCAGCTCCATGATAGTAACCCCTCATGTTGCATACTTTCTTTCTCACTTGGGGATAAGCCCTCGATTGGTACAACATGCTCCCATGTCATAGCCTATTCATGTTTGAATAGTTTTCTAATGCATTCCTTGAACATTTTTCCATCAACATCAAGAAAAGATGAACTTTTCAGATGTCTACATCCTACGATAGGATGATGAAAAACCTATCATGAACTTTGTTTCTCTATGGATATTTGTCATCCACAACCTAGCTTATAGCCTCTTGTCTACTGAAATCATCACCCTATTTTCTAAAAGTTGCCACAAACACATTTCTACACCTTTATAACTCCATAAAATCCACATATTTTATGAAGCCATTACTCAAGAAAAATTCATCAAGGACGTAAAATTCCAATCTAGCAAAATTAAACTTTGATAGAAGCCATCTTACACTTTTTGTTTCAATCACAATACACGGGAATCAACCTTTTTCCAAACTACCAAAACCAATCAAGTGGCAACGGTCTCTCCAACCTCTTTTTTGATCTCACGACCCCCTCCTCCACAATAATAGATATTTTAGACTAATTCACCTCCTCCATCTAATCCACAATAAGCTCATGGCCTTTTTCCTCAATCCCATGGTGAAATTGGACTCCACTTTCTGAGCCAATGCCAGCTTTATTCTATAGGTTGTGTGACACTGGTCATGTCACATTACCCAATGTTAGATCTATTGATATGAATCAACCCAAACCTCATGGGTCCAATGAACAAACCTTCTATGCTTACCATAAACAACATGACCATGATGTAGGGTCTTGTTGTTCCTTTCATATATTAGTATAGTATCTTATCGTTCAGGGTACTATCCATGTTTTAAACCCCCTCATGCCAAAAAATCAAAATATGGGTATCTATCATAATTCATTACCTGAATATGGAGGGACCAATACTCAAGGGGCTCAACCCACACAACAAGACCAATCTAGGCAAGTCAATAATATCCACCATGATCCCCCTCACACAGAGTGTTTGGCATGATTAACCTCACTACTCATACCAAACGCTATCTACCATGCCAAGATGCACCCATCGCTATACCTCCAATACCATTCAATTCTTCTCACTCACCCATAACATCAAATATTTCACCATCTCTACCACATAATATAATTGTTATTCATGGTAATATAACTCATCAGTTGCACAATGCTCCAGTTATATTATCCATATTCGATCTTTTGCAACAATTCCATCCTCATCATGAAGTATTAAATAATATTCTCTACTCAATAAAACTCAAAACTCACGATACCAATGCCTTTGTAAATTTTGTTGGGAACATATCTCACTGCATTCAACATTCAATCAACTCCCATGACCATGATATTACCAAATTTATAGGTGAGGGAGCTTATCCTCCACTACATATCCAAGCAACCATCAATGACATCACTTACAAGCGTATACTCATTGATATTGGTTCTTCCATCAAAATCATCTCTACTACTTCCCTTCATCACCTCCACATTCCACATACTCAATTTGCTTTGCCATCACTTGACCTTCGTGCTTATGATGGTTCTATGCATCCCATATTAGGTTCCATCATCCTACCCATCCATGTAGGTGTAAGGACCATGTCTACATTATTCCATGTCATTCAAGGTGAAATGCAATACAATATTTTAGTTGGATGTCCATGGATCTGTGATATACAATGTATTCCATCTACCCTATGTCATTATCTCAAATATGTGCATAAAATACTAGTCCATTGCATTCTCACTGATGGTGATCCTTTCAAATTTTACAACATCGCAAATCTTTCACCAGGACCTTTATCATCCTCTACCTGTTTCATCCCCATTCCTTCATATCATTAGGTAGAGGTATCTACTTCCTCTCCAAAACCTATTTAATCCTCACATCACTCACCTAGGATGCACACACATTAATCTATATATAATTCTCACATACCATAATATTCTTCTATGTATCACCCTACTGCATCCATACCTATCTTACCACCTTCTGTGTTGCCTCCTACTTCCTCTCATCCATCTTCTTCTACAAATCCCCCTACTATGTTCATACCTTTCTCACCACCTTCTTTGTGGCATATTACTCCATATCACCCATATTCTTCTATAGATCCTCCTATCCTCCATACTACTCATACACCCCCACTCCCATTCTATCCTTAAGCTCAATATTTCACTTCCTCTTGTAGCACGACTCCTGATCACCCTACATTGTACTTTACACATGTTGCCCCCCATCCATTTTAGCTTAATGTCATGATTGGGAATAGAGAGCCTCTCATCTAGATACCCATATTTTTTAATATTTTCATGCTAGCATACATGATTCTCAAATATCTTCTTCATATTTGAATTCAGACTCACCACCTCATTCACCATCTCATAATTTACCCCAGGTATCCATTTTCATGACCAATTTTGGTCCTAATGAATATAATACTAATCATGCTCATGTGCATCCCCCCATGATCCAATCTACCTGTGACTTTGGTCACCCTTTTCCCTCAGTACAAACCATAGGTACCATCATGCAACTTGGTCCATCGAATAATCATACCAACTTCATCTATATAGGCTTTGATTCGTCGCTCCCAACAATTGTACCCGCACCACCATAATCTAGTTTTGTGGTACCTTGAACCATATGTCCAATCCATATTTTACCTTATAATACCTTTGGTGTTTTTATTGGTGTGGTTTTGGATTAGGATATTATGAACAAGGCCTATGGATACCTATTCATCCCTACGTTCAACTACCTATGAACAAATCTAGTTTGGGCTATCATCCTATAGTCATTCACACTCTCTAGAAGATGAACTTCAAGACCTCACTCTTCATCCTTCAATAGTACCTATGCACTTGTTAAAAAAATAATTCAAAATTGATATCCTCAATTATTGTCCCTCCACTCATTCCACCATCAACATATTGTGTATATTCTTTCAGGAATCACCCCTTTTGATGCCACATCTACCTACTTCATTGATGATCTAGTCGATATATTTGTTGTCCTTTCCCTCACTTCATCCTGCTCAGATCATGCTCCTTCACCTCCCCCTCCATTACCTATTCATTCATACATACCTTTGCATAATTGTTGATAGTTACACCATTCTATTACTCAACCCCATTCTCCACCCATGGTTCTATGCCCTCTATTGAATCTAAAATTCCATTTACATACTTCTAAGTCTTCATCCCCATGATATCCATATTTTATAGTATTAGCTACCTTTGTTAACATGGTTTTTGTCAAATTTTTCACCCCACTTTGCTATGCATCTCATCTGGATCACACCAACGCATCCAAATTAGACTTCATCGACTTCACTCATATATCACCTATGCCCTCATTGCAATATGTTTTGCTATCACCACCCATTCTACGTGCCACAAATGCTCCTTCACCATCTAATATACCTTATATTACTTGGGTTAATCATACAATGTATATTTGGATGATGAATTTGACTTACCCAAGGCTATCGATGACCTCCATCTTATTCCTATTCATGCTCAAGTCCAAGATGATTCCCACATGCTTTTGGAAGACACTATCGATGTGGACATTGGTGATGATCTTACCTATCCCCACATAAGTAAACTCACTACTAGCCTCTCCTTAGAGAAGTGTGAATTTTTTACCTCTTTTCTTAAGGAGTATATAAAAAAAAAATCTTGGTCCTACATGGACATGCTTTGACTCAACCTGCCACTAGTTGTCCACACTCTTACACTAGATGAGGGCACCAAAACCATCAAGCAAAAATTACAATGCATGCATCCCATGATTACGTTAATGGTTAAATCCAAACTCCAAAAAGCTTCTTCATGTAGGGTTCATACAATTGATTGTTTACCCAGAATGGGTATCCAACATGGTCCTAGTACAAAAACCCATCAGAGATGTCTATGTATGCACTAATTTATGGGATTTGAACAAAGCTTATTCCAAGGAAAATTTCCCACTCTTCAACATTGATATGCTGGTTGATTCTATAGCGGGCCATGAAATTATATCTCTCATGGATGGTTTTTCTAGTTATAACAAATCAAGATAAACCCTACTAATTAGCATAAGATATCCTTTACAACCCCTTGGGGGAATTTTTGTTATAAGGTCATGCCCTTTGGTCTTAAGAACATTGGGGCAACTTTGTAATAGCCCTCAAAACAAGAAAACACACAAACAAAAAGAAAAAAAGTTTATATATATATATATATATATATTTATCAAATAGAAGGATTCATAAATCCCTATCCAACCTTAAACCAACTTAATTTTTGGCATCCCCTAAGTTTCTCAAGAACTATACCACACGATATTTCCCTTACGCAATTTCCTTATATGTAGGCCTATCTCATGCCATGCAGATAAGTCCATACATCTCATCATTAGTTATGAGCTATACTTACCCCCCTCAATCATTGGAAGGTATACACACATATCCATACTTCACATAAACCATTATGTGTGAGTATGCTACGTGCATTGCAAGTTAAGCTATCAATATTATCCTCTAACAAGCTATCTTAAATCTTGGTACAAACTTCTAAACATAGATAACCAATATCCCTAATAGGGTCTTAATCCCTTAGGTCATCCTCTAAGTTCACCTAGAACTTACACCATTTTATTATTATTCTTTTAAAAATCTCATAAGAATACAAAGGATAAATCTAGATGCTAAATCTAAAAGAATATGCGAAATTAATCAAACATTAAATATTCATTAAAGGGAAACATGTGATAAAAAATTAAATACCCTTGCAATAAAAAAGGTTATTAAAATGCAATAATCAAAAAAATTATTTAATACATAGGCAAATATGGTAAATCCCATACTCTCAAAAATTACTTTACATTTAATCCATTGGGAAAATCTCCCCATAAATCTAATCTACTACATAATCAAGCAAGAATTAAGGTAGAAATCACAATTGTGAAGTAGTCCATCTCATGACTTTGGTCCTCCCGCTCTTCCATCGATCAAGTGAGGATAGTAGGGGATCAGGATACTCATGGATGCGGATAGACATGCTTCTAAATGTATTTACTTATTTATTTTCCAAATTGCAACTATACAATTAACCCAAGCAATTCAATTTTCTAATGCATAGTTATTATCATAGAACTACCCTTTCTATGATCCCTCTCATCTACTTATGAGAGTCGTTCTACCATGCATCCCACCTTATGCTTTAATTGCAATAAATGATCCAACCCTCACTTAACAATTAAAGTCCCATACCCTTAATTGTTTAATGAAGTGGGTTCTTTCATCTTATTTAATTAAAGAAAACCGCTTTAATTTTACCACAAATATTTCTTATAATTTCATAAAGTAAGGTCCCATACCCTCATTTTACAAGATGAATCATAATCATATTTATTTTCCATAAAAACCTTTCCATTTCATAAAGCAAGGTCCCATACCCTCATTTTACAAAATGAATCATAAACATATTTATTTCCATAAAAACCTTTCCATTTCATAAAGCAAGGTCATGTAACCTCATTTGAATCATTAACATATTTATTTCCATAAAAACATTTCCATTTTATAAAGCAAGGTCCCATACCCTCATTTTACAAAATGAATTATAAACATATTTATTTTCCATAAAAACCCTTTCCATTTCATAAAGTAAGGTCCCATACCCTCATTTTACAGAATGAATCATAAACATATTAATTTCCATAAAAAAATTTCCATTTCATAAAGCAAGGTCCTATACCCTTATTTTACAAAATGAATTATAAAAATATGTATTTCTCTTAAAAACCTTTCCATTTCATAAAGCAAGTTCCCATACCCTCATTTTACAAAATGAAACATGAACATATCTATTTCCATAAAAACATTTCCATTTCATAAAGCAAGGTCCTATACCCTCATTTTACAAAATAAAATATGTGAAGTGAAAATACGACAATAAAGTAAATATGAAAGTAAAATAAATCAATGAACAAGAGATTGCACACAATATGATTTTATTCAATAAATAGGGGGGATCTGAGATAATCCTTTTTTAAATTTGTTTGTTCAAAAGAACTTATTTTGATACAATAAATACAGATGCTAGGGTTCTCCAAAACCCTAGCTACAAAACAAGTAGTATCTCCAATGTATCTTGCTTCCAACAGGGTGACTAGGCTTTTGCTTATCCGTAATCAAGCCACTCTAGCTTCAGTAGCTACTCAACAATCCTTGATGAATACTACCTAATCCTGTACATACATCAAATATAAAGTTATTAGCAAACAAAATGATGGTTCCACAGTGTGAAACCTTAGGAATGCAAACTAAAAACCCTAGATCTAAGTAAATAGAACATACATAATCAAATAGCAACAAATAAAACACACATAATACTTACTTTGCTATTTTGTTGCTCCATTGCAGATTTGATGGCAAGTTACCCCAATGGCACTTGATGATCTTATGTGGCAGGCTCTAGTTTTATGGTTGAAGGGATGACAGGCATTGCGTTAAATCTACAGAATGTGGCAAGCATGCTCCTGCACCTATGGGATGAGTCAGGCACTCAATTGTACCTATGGCTATGGGATAGATCTACAAAAGCAAATCAAGGGGATGCAAAGGGCTCGACAGATGAATGGTAATGGCGGTGGTGGAAGTGGGATGCGAAGGTGGCTGGAATACAAAAATCCAAGGGCAATATAGGGTTTTGAGGAAGGATAAGCTAGGGAACAATCTACTCAAAAGAAATAATCTCTCAACAAGGTTAGGCCTCACAAGCAAATTAGAGCTCCAACATTCAATTTTTCCAAAGGTTGAGCATTGAGAATGCTCTTATTTATTATCAATTCTAGGGTTTTCTTAGGGTTTTATCTTAACACTTTTGATCGTGTGGCTAATATTAAAGCGGATCCAAATGTTGATATTAAACTTTAGGTGTGACACAGATTAAGTGATATGGATGGCTGAGATTAGATCGGATCGAACGGCTAAGGTTAATCTGGCTTATAAATATATATTTTATAATAAATATATTAGAATATAATATAAAATATTATATTTAAATATAAATAAGTCAAATAAGGGTCATAAAATGGTGGGAAAAGGCTAAAGTGGGTCATTGGATGGCAAGAAAGGCATGGAATGGCCATTTGAATGGAGAGAAAAGGTGATGGTGGATAAGTGGCTAGGATTTGGTGTCTACAGATGCCCCTTTTTGTACCATTTTGTGTAAAACACAATATGGTGCAAAAAAATGAGACACCTGGTTGGGCTCAAGGCACAAAAGCAACTTCTCTCTCTCATTGGATTTTTGAGAAATAACATTGAAGAAAAAAGAATAAAGAATTTTGGAATTTGCATAGCTTACCCCCTCAATTGGCGAACGAGATTATGGATGAATCTCACAAGCCAATTGAAAAAAATTATGCAAATGATGAATGATGTGATACCATTTTTACCCCAATGATGTGAAGAGGGTTGGTGTAAAATGTGATATGATGTGTCTTTGTTTACCCTAACATATGAAGGGTTTTGTGCAAATGTGATGTGATATGGATGATATGAATGATGTAAAATATGATATGATGTGGACGATATGAATGATGTAAAATGTGATATCATTTTTTCCCTAATGATGGAAAGGGGTTTGTATCAAATTTAGATTTCATGATCATGTAAGGTGTATCTCGTAGTGGGAAAATCATAATCCAATTTTGGTTACCCCAAATTTGGGGTGATTCGATGTTGTTTAAACATTTTGCCTTTTCGATGTCATTGATATGCAAAATGATGATGCAAAGGAAAAAGGAATCAACCTTGGATGTACTGCTAGTGACTGTTTGAATAATTCCTACAATTGTAACCAATCATTCTAGCTAGTACCTATCTCAAAGGTGTTAAGGAGATTTTGAATGATGAAATTTGAGTTGTGTCCATGTTTTTAAGCCCCATGAACTAGGCCATCAATGACAACGTTTGTACAAATTACTCTTGGTAATGTTTCACTCTAAAGATAAGGAAATACCAAATATGATTCTAATTTTGAGCAAGGAATTAAGTGATGATGATGATGACAAAGTGTTCTTATGGTAATTCATTCATCTTACCAAATTGCATTGATGCAAATAACTGCAATCACCAAGTATATAGAATAGACCACTATATAAAAAATGCACCTATAATTTTGACACATGTTGGAAGAAATGATGGTAGAGTATGAGATTGAAATAATTTTTATGGAATAATATGATTATGTCATCAAATTTGGAGTCGATTTGTAAATGTGAGAGATTTTCGTGGTTGATTTTACACTTTTCAGATGGAAATAATTAATTTGATTGTCAAATAAACTCTAATTTTCATGAAAATTTGTGGAATGATGAAGAATATGGTCTAGAGGAGATGAGTATCAATTTTGTAAAAATTTGGAATCATTTGATGTGTTTGGTAACTTGTTTTGTGTATTTTACAAGTTTTCATCGTATTCAAAAAATATGTGTTTAAAATGATTTATTTTTTCACAAAACATGATTTTATGATGTGCATGATGCGTGGGTGAAATTTGGTGAGATTTTGAGGGGGTAAGCTACTATTTTGGTCTCTTTTATCTTAATGTTATTTTAGCACCAAGTGCTCGGCTGCACCTGGGTGTGCTTGTAGGTGCCCATGCACGCCTGCGGTTCGTAGGTGCCAAGTTGTGCCTGAGTGTGCTAGCTATAGCTATAGCTATAAATAGCTTGTAGGGTGGATTTTGCAACTCATTTATGCACTTGAGAGTTTCTAAATCTACACTTTGAGGAGTTGAGTGCATTGGTGAGGGAAGTGAGGTTGGTGGAAATTTGCATGGGAGCTGTGGTGGCAGAGGGAGTGAATGCTATTGGTGGAGCTAAGGCATGATTTGCCCTAGTAATGTTGAAAAATACTTTGTTCTTTTGTGAAAAAAAAATAATTTTTTTTTGAAATAATACTAATGTAAAATGTTTGTTGCTTCAGTTGATGGAGATAGAGCCTCAACATCAGTTCTCTCATCTCGTTCTTGGTATGATGAAGAAGCTTACGAAGGGTAATTGGGATATTTTGATGGAGGTGAGGTTGGATAGAGTGGCTCGATTTGATGTAGTGAGGGTGAACGATGGGTATCTCTCATTGTTGATAGAGAGATAGGACTCGCATAGAGGGACATTTCGACTACCAACTAGGTAGGCTCTTGTCACCCTTGAGGATGTATACCATATCCTCAAGGTACCATTTGAGGGGGAGAAGGTGACATTTGGGCACGATAAGAAGCTGGAGATGATGAAATATTCAATGAGCAATGGTGGGAGGCAAGGATGGGAGATGGGGGGTATATGCTATTTGAGCATGTACAATGCTAAGGAGTTGGATGCACTCTCAGCCTTGATCATGTTCATGTTAGTGAATATAGTGCTCCTTAATAGCATGGGGTGTATATTCCCTTGGAACCTATTGGGATTTGTGAGTGACCTACTCACCGATCCAAGGGCGTATGCATGGGCTATTTCATTACTAGCACAGTTATATTAGGAGCTATATGAGGTGACATGGAGAGGAAGGGAGGGGATTGGATGTAGCTTTCTTATTTAGTGTTGGGTGTGGGAGCACTTTAGTGTGGCTCTGTTGGTCAAAATGAAAACACCTAGGGAAATAAAGGGTACTTTCTTCAAATTTTGCAATCTGAGGAGAAACGTCATGATAGCACAACATTTTGGAGAGAAAAGATCAAGCAAAGGAGAAAAGTTGAGACGATGTGATATTTTGGTGAGCCAAGGGTGCACAAAGGGAAAAATTCATGATTGTGTGATATTTTGGTGAGACAAGGGTGCATAAAGTCAAAGAGTCATGATTGCATGATATTGCCAAGGGCACACAAAGGGAAAGAGTCATGATTGCATGACATTTTGGTGAGCCAAGGGCACACAAAGGTAAAGAGTCACAATTGCATGACATTTTGAAGAGCCCACAGCAAGCCAAGGAGAAAATTTGTGATTGCATGACATTTTGAGGAGACAAGAGCACACAAGGTGAAACAACCATGATTGCACAATGATGAGCACCAGAAATGCTCATATTTTGTACACATTTTCTTGATCATTATGCGGTTGTATAATAAGGATTGCATACTTTTATAAATGATTATATAGATATTTGATGAAATTATGCGTGTTATCTAATTTGTGTGTTTTCAGTGTGTTTTGTGGAATTGCAGTTGGTTTAGTTAGATTTGGATCAGTCGAGGTCTTTTGATGGACCTGGCACTTTGTTTCTTTGGGGGTCAATGCAGAGAACATAGGCGCCTTCCTCTTCCAGGAAGGCGCCAAGAGAACATAGGTGCCTTCCTCTTCCAGGAAGGCGCCAAGAGAACGTAGGCGCCTTCCTCTTCCAGGAAGGCGCCAAGGAAAGAGAAGCGCCTTCCTCCTCTAGGAAGGCGCCAAAAGGAAGGAAGCGCCTTCCTCTCATAAGGAAGGCACCGACGGGAAGGCACCACGATAGGCAAAGCGCCTTCCTCCCATAAGGAAGGTGCCACTAGAAGACGCGCCTTCCTCATAGAAGGCGAGCGCCTTCCCCCCATAAGGAAGGCGCCACTAGAAGGCAAGCGCCTTCCTCCTGTAGGAAGGCACCAATAGAAGGTAAGCGCCTTCCTCTTCCAGGAAGGTGCCACGACAATAAGATACCTTCCGCATAGGGAAGGCACCCGATATACTTAGGCGCCTTCCTCATAAGGAAGGCACCTCTGTTCTTCGCCCATTGACCAGATTTATACGACGTGGACAGCAGCGGCTGGTGCAGTTCCAACTCTACGTCATGTAGAGCTAAATCGGAGATCACACCAATGTATGAAAATGTCTTACCAATGCCAGGCGAAGCACGAACCAATCAGCGAACACGCCATCATTAGAACCAAATGCCAATTTTAAGCAGACGTCGATTGCATTCACCAGACTGTCTTAATTTAGTCTGGGATGAATCGACTGTTGTAACCTCTTTGTAATAGAAGCTCTACGGGTGTGTTATATAAATGCACGCAGACCATTCTGAGATATATAGATTGATATAGATTCATATAGAGATACAGAGATAGATAAATATTGTAACACTTTGATAAATATATTACAGTTCTAAGAGTTCTAGCGCGTGTTCAGCTGGGAGGAAGCTGCTGGAGCCTGGGCCCACTCCAAGCCAGTATTTCTTCCCCACTTTACTTCTATTTTCTAGATTAGTCTATTGCTTTTGAAAGATCATTTACCTCATTACTATTCCCAGTATTTGTAGTAGATTCATTTTCAGGAATGTGTGAATGTTTCATTTTCGTAGATTTAATTATTTTCTTCTTACGTAAATTATTGAGGAGTGCACGAATGATTGACAACCATTTTGAAAACACCCCCCAATAGTAGGATTAGCGGATTCATCTCAAGTGGTATTGTAAGCAATCTTATTCAGACTCTTTGCAAGTTTACGAAGCTCCCTGGGTTGATAATTAAATGCACGGGCATGTGACAAAAGTAGGAAAAAGTTAACCTTGTTTGGCCCGCAACATTTTGGCACCATTTCTGGGGAAGCATCTCAACTAGATTATTTACAATACCCTAAAACCTTCCATCTGACCTTGTATGAGTTCTTCGAGAAGAAGAGGACCGGACGGTCGGTTTATAAGAACCAATCCATCAGAACCAGAGTCAGCCGAGCATTCTAAATTTGAATTAGACTCGCCCGACCCACCAACAATCCATTGGAGTGAGGAACCACACTTTGTGCAAAGTGCCTCCTCATCCCACCAACGTGGGGAAGAACGAATCATCATAAATCCCCTATTTAATAGGACTCCCTTAGAGGAAGCCCTATTGTGGAAGGCTGTAGAAGATCGGACGATCTCACCAGACAACCTTAGAGCTTTGACTCAGAAAGTCTTAAATGACCGTAAGGCCATAAGCACTGCATTAGAAACCACATTTCCTAAAAAAATGGCTGATAACGATGAGGTCTCATCTGGATTTAGTTTCTCGATAGAGGAAGGAGTAGGAGATGCTAAAATGAAAAATATATCCCCTGCTCACCTTTCGTCCTTCAGAGGATACCCGACTGAGGACCCTGACCTATTTTTATTTAAGTTTGATGTCTTATGCAGGTCTGTGGACTACAAATCCGATACGTAGAAGCTAAAACTCTTTCCTTCTACATTAGACGATGCAGCTCTACGATGGTTCATCGGTCCGGGAGACAAACACATTGCCACTTGGGACCAGATGAAGAGGCTCTTTTTAGAGCAATACCAAGATTTTGGGAGAGCAAGAGACTCCAGGGAGGAGGTCTTGAGCATGACACAGAAAGAAGATGAGTCTCTCAAAGAGTACTGGGAGAGATTCAACTTTAATCTTCAATGATCTCCTCATGCAAGACTATCTGATAAGTCCCTCAAAAGCATCTTCTTGAGAGGACTTACCAATGAATCACTGGAGGCTCTTAACATGATCTTCGGAGGTGATGTCTACCAGCATGCTATGGAAGACATCCGACAACTATGCCGGAACTACTCAAGAAGGTGAGGCAAGGCCACCTCCAGAACCATGAAAGCAACAGCTTCAGTCACAAAGACAGAAATAGGTAACATGTTGGAGGATTTAAAGAGCGAAATGCTCTCATCTCTAGCATTGCAGATGGATACATTGCTGTTAGAGAAAAAGAAGCAAGAGAATGATGCAACATTAGCTTATTTCTATCCAAAATGCAGAGGGAGGCATGCAAAGAATGCATGCCCAGAGAACAAAGTCAGAGTATGCGTAGTTTGTAGGCTGAATCATAAAACTCGATTGTGCCCACGACTGCCCAGTAATCAGGAGGAGGCTGAAAGCACGGATGCCTATTTCATAGGCAATAGGAAGAGTTGGCCATAGCCCCCTATGGGGAATATGCCAACCAGAATGCCACCATATGGGGGAGGGCCATACATGCACCAAGGACCACCTCAACCACCTAACATGGGGTGGTGGGGGCCATCACCCTGGTCTAACGCACCCCCAGCAGCATTCCCGAACCAACAGCCATGGATGCCATATCCATATCCTGGGCAGCAGTGGAGAGGCCATACTACGTGGAATCAGGCTCCACAGAACGTAGCACCTGCTCACCCCCAACAAAATTTATCGGCATTGCCAGTAGTGAGACCTGCGTAGCTACCCGCACAACCGATGGCAAATCCGAACAACAGAGTGAACCAACCAGCATACAACGTGGAGGGTGAGATGTATCCTATGTACAATATTTAGCTTAGGTCAGGTAGGCAGCTAGGAGTAGAAACACCTCCACTGGTAGAAGAGGAGGAAGAGGTAGAAGAAACACCTTTGGTAGAAGAGGAAGAAACACTTGAGAGAGCGAAGGCTCCATTTCCTAGCCGGTTGCAAGAACAGAGAAAAGTAACACAGCCGAAATTCGACATCCTGTCAAGCTTGAAGAACCTCACAGTGACAATTCCATTATTTCAAGCAATCCGAGATGTTCCCATATATACCAAGGCAATCAGAGAGATGTGTCTGAGGAAGCCGGGATGAAAAGCAACCCAGACTATCAACGTCATGGGTAAACTGGTAGATTTGATGATGGGCAGAACATGCCATCCGAAGTATGCAGACCCAGGCAGCCCGATGCTGACTATAAAAATTGAGGGACATTCCCTGTCCAACACGTTGGTCGATCTCGGAGCAGCCATCAACGTAATGCCTCAGGAGACCATGCAGAGGCTACAACTCATGAACCTGAAACCTACCATGATAGTGTTGCAGCTAGCCGATCGATCGATCGTATCATCGAAAGGGATGTTGGAAGACGTGATAGTAATGGTCAGTGCATGGGAATACCTAGCTGACTTTTTAGTTTTGCAATCCAAAACTAGGCTAGGCGGTTACCCGCTCATCTTGGGGAGGCCATGGCTGGCAATAGATGATGCTTACATCAGCTATCGGGATGGGTTGATGACCATCTTCGATGGGCGAAATGTTAAAAGGCTGACCATTTCACCTCCAACACAGTCTGTCGACTCAGTAGCAGAACCCATGATCACCGAGCATGGAAATACGGAGCTGTCCATAATCCAGTCGGTGATGACATTGGAGGAGTTGACAGAAGAGGACGAAGATGGTGCTATTGTGGAGTTTCTCCATGGAGAACCCTCCATCTCCGCACCTAGATCACCATTGACTGGCGCCCAAGATCACCACGTTCGACAGATACACGTTGGGCCAAGAAGAACATTAAATGTCAGCAGTAGGTTGACGCCCACACAACTGACAAAATTAGAAGAGCTCCTGGTAAGGCACCAACAAGCGTTTGCATGGGATTACTCGGATATGCAGGGCATCAGCCCAGAGATCTGTACCCATCGGATTTATCTAGATGATCAGGCAACTCCAAGCCGACAGCCACAACGAAGAATGAACCCGGCAATGAAAGACATTGTCAAGGAAGAACTGCACAAACTCTTGGCTGCCAGATTCATATATCCAATTTTTGATAGTGAGTGGGTATCACCATTAGTGGTGGTCCCTAAAAAGAATGGGAAGTGGTGAATCTATGTGGACTACAGAGCATTGAACAAAGCAACCAAGAAAGACCACTTCCCGCTCCCGTTCATTGATCAGGTCTTGGACACACTCTCGGGGAGGAAGTACTTCTCCTTTCTGGATGGATTCAATGGATACAACCAGATCCAGATAGGAGAAGAAGATCAGGATAAGACAACGTTCACCTGCCCATGGGGAACGTTTGCCTATAGGGTATTGCCTTTCGGACTGTGCAACGCACCTGCCACCTTTCAAAGGGTGGTGCTTAGCATATTCTCAGACATGATGGGAGACGGGGTCGAGGTATACATGGATGACTTCACCGTCTATGGAGAGACCTTCGAGGAGGCAATGACGAATTTGGAAAGAGTGCTCGATAGAAGCAAGGAAAATAATTTGTCCCTAAGTAATGAAAAATGCTTTATGATGATGCAAGAAGGCATCGTGCTGGGGCACCACCTCTCTGCAGAAGGAATAAAAGTTGATAAAAGGAAGGTTGAGGTCATCAGAGACCTACCCAGCCCCAGAACGTAGAAGGAGGTAAGAAGTTTTCTTGGATCAGCCGGATACTATCGATGATTTATCACCGAATTTAGCAAAATTGCCAAACCACTGCACACTCTATTATCTAAGGATGTGGAGTTCAATTGGATGAAAGACTACGAAGAAGCGTTCCAATTGCTTAAGGAGAAACTGATATCTACACCAGTTTTAAGAGGACCAAATTGGGCCATACCATTCCATATCTACCGTGATGCATCCAACGGTGCGATTGGAGCAGTCCTCGGACAAAAATATGGCGAAGAATTTTATGCCATTTATTATGTCAGTAAAAACTTGGTAGGAGGAGGCCCTCAACTACATAGGAGGAGAGAAGGAATTCCTAGCGGTTGTCCATGCTATAAACAAATTCTGCCACTATATCATCGGATATAAGGTTTTTGTCCATACGGACCACGCGGCTATCAGATACCTAATGAGCAAGCCGGCCATTGGTGGAAGAATTATCAGATGGTTGTTGCTACTGTAGGAATTCGACATCACCATAGTCGACAAACCAGGCAAGGATAACGTCGTGGCAGATTTTCTATCCAGATTGATACCAGCAGACCATCAAGCAGTGGAAGACCAGTTTTTGGATGAACATTTGTTCACTATTAGTGAGCAAATCCCATGGTATGCAGATATAGCCAATTACTTGGCCATCGGAAGGACCTCACCTACTCTCTCTTACGGAGAAAAGCAGGCGGTCATAGAGAAAAGTGCATCGTTCCTATGGATGGATGGTCTCCTATTTAAAATAGGACGTGACCAAATTATAAGAAGATGCGTAGCGAACAGGAGTTCTCAGAAGTACTCAAAGCATGTCACGACGAGCCATGCGGAGGACACTTTGCAGGGAAATGAACTGCCTACAAAATCCTATAGGCTGGGTACTTTT
The DNA here is from genome assembly GCA_028583015.1 of Wollemia nobilis. Taxonomy (NCBI): domain Eukaryota; kingdom Viridiplantae; phylum Streptophyta; class Pinopsida; order Araucariales; family Araucariaceae; genus Wollemia; species Wollemia nobilis. The sequence goes on from JAQPPZ010000492.1 coordinate 75,737, forward strand.
GGCCCACTCTATTTAAGGATGCGGCTGCGTATGCCAGCAAGTGTGACGAATGCCAAAGGATGGGTAGACCAACCCATCGAGACGAAATGCCCCTCCAGCCCTAGGTACACCTGGAACCTTTTGATAAGTGGGGCATGGACTTCGTGGGACCGTTTAATCCACCTTCGATGGGGAGGAGGTTTATTTTGGTCTGTACGGATTACGTTACCAAATGGGTTGAAGTACAGGCATTGAGGGATTCAAAGGAAAGAACGGTCGCCGATTTCTTATTTGCCCATATTTTTACATGGTTTGGGGTCCCTCGGGAGATAACAATAGACCAAGGGCCTCAATTTACCTCCAAGTTGATCGAGGAACTGATGGAGCAATACAGAGTTTGGCACAATAAAACTATGCCCTACCATCCGTAGGCAAATGGGCAAGTGGAAGTGACAAATAGAGAAATAGAGAACATCCTGACGAAGACCATGCAGCAACATAGGAAATATTGGGCTACACGGTTGCCGGAGGTAGTCTGGGCATATAACACCACGTGGAAATCCACCACAAGATTTACACCTTTCCAACTGGTCTATGGGAAAAATGCGATGATGCCCATCGAATTTGAAATCAAGACCCTGAGAACGGCTTCAGAATTGAATTTGAGCTTGGATGAAGCTCAAAAACAAAGGATTCGGTAGCTAGATCAGCTGGACGAAATCCGATTAGATGCTTTGCAGAGGACAAAAATTATACAGAAGCAAAGAAAGTGGTGGCATGATAGCCACATTAAGCTGAAGCAGTTCCAAGAAGGGGAATGGGTACTATTGTACGATTCTCGGTTCCAGGAGAGGAAGGGCAAATTAATGCAGAGATGGATGGGGCCGTATGAGGTGGTAGAGCTCATCAAGAATGGGGCGGTGCGCGTTAAGACAATTGACGACAGCAACACCATGTTCACAGTCAATGGCCACCGACTACGCCCCTATAATACGTCCAAAATGTTATAGGTAGAATCCAGAATAGGCATGGGGGAGACCCCATCTTGCTAGATCTAGACCGAACTCTCTCAAGTGAAATGGTGGGCATGGAAGTGCTCACCCAAAAATTAGTTAATGTAGTTTTTGTATATATCATGTGTTTTTGCAGGGACGACGCCCGCATGCAAGCTACAGGCATCCTAACCTAGGGCCTAACAGGCACGGAATGCATCTAACTGCCTTTATTTTCCCTTTTTTTTGGTTGCTTTTTGCAGGTGGAGGACCTGACAACACGAGGGATAGGTATCTGGGAAACCAGGCCTGATTCGGCTCAGCATTCCGACACCGGCTCGTAGGTAGAAGCTGAGGCAGCATGAAGCAAGACTAGGAAGGCTTGATCACCCTTTCCTAGTCAATCGCAACATGATTGCCGAGAACAAGGCGCCTTCCTTATAAAGAAGGTACCCAGCCAGAATAAGGCACCTTCCACATCCAGAAGGCACCCAACCAGAATAAGGCACCTTCCTTATAAAGAAGGCACCGCATAAGAAGGCACCTTCCACATCAAGAAGGCACCCAACTAGAATAAGGCACCTTCCTTATAAAGAAGGTGCCCAACCAGAAGAAGGCACCTTCCACATCCAGAAGGCGCCCAACCAGAAGAAGGTGCCTTCCACATCCAGAAGGCACCCAACTAGAATAAGGCACCTTCCTTATAAAGAAGGTGCCCAAGAAGAAGGCACCTTCCACATCAACCCCACAAGTGCCCTCCATATAAGAAGGCACCTTCCTTAGAAAGAAGGCGCCCACCAAAATAAGGCGCCTTCCTTATAAAGAAGGTGCCCCGCCAAAAGAAGGTGCCTTCCTTATAAAGAAGGTGCCCAACCCAGTTGTAAGAGTTCTATATATATATATATATAGGCACCTTCCATGGCTGGAAGGCACCATATCTAAAAAAAAATCCAAGGCACCTTCCACATCGGGAAGGCGCATGCAGAACGAAGCACCTTCCACATCGAGAAGGTGCATGCAGATAGAAGCGCCTTCCATCATCGGGAAGGCGCATGCAGGCCAAGGCGCCTTCCACATCGAAAAGGTGCACCCAATCAGGAGCACCTTCCATAGCAGGAAGGTGCCATCATCAAGAAGGTGCCTTCCACCACTGGACGACACATCCAATCAGAGGCACCTTCCATCACCGAAAGGTGCATCCTTTCAGAAAGCATCGACAACATCGAGAAGGTGCCACATCAGTGCCTTCCACATGGGGAAGGTACCAAAGAATGCCTTTCGTGTACAGCCAGCACTCACGCCTCCCGGACGCATCGAATGGAATGAAGCATCACATGAATGAGCGGCACCAGATGACCATACCACTCCCTCGTGTCATAAATCGATGAATCGATGGCCTTCACGATGCCTGAAACATCGAATCAGGTACGTGCATGTTAATTCAAATTTTTATATAATTATTTATAAAATATGTAGTACCAAAAAAGATACCACCATCATAAAGATCATATCCCCCCATAGCCGAAACCACATGCCAATGATATGGTGCCTTCCATAACTACTAGGGTTAGGCACCTTCCCTATAAGAAGGTACCTTCCTGAGGAAGGAAGGATAGAAAAAAATAGTAAGGGAAGGCGCCATGGGAGGAAGGTCTAAGAATCATGCAGTGAAGAAGAATGAACCAGGTGATACGGACGAAATCAGAGGAATCAGAGGAGCGGTGAAAACATAGTTCGAGGTCGAGGGATGGCTCGAATACTGTACCCTGGTCAGTCAGGGCCAGGACATGGAGGCAGCCAAGGAGTTCGCTGCCTCCTTGAGGGGCGATGTGGCCCAAGTACATGGGGTAGAAATTCTAGTCACCCCTGAGTTCATCTCACAAGCAACTGGATTGCCCCTCACAGGGGAATGTGTATATAAGGGTGGACTATTAAAGCCGTACGCCGAGGTGCTGCTACCAGGAGAGAACGTGTAGATAGACAAGGAGGGGTTACCCAAAAATAGTCTCCCCATGAATCTATGGAAGATGTTCGAGCAGGTTGCTCGATTCTTCACATGCACCGAGAAATATACCCATCTGCATGCTAATCATGTGCAGTTTCTCAATCACCTGGTGCATGGAAGGAAGTTAAACGTGCCCTTCTACTTGGCGAATGCTCTGAAGGACGAAGCGACCAGAAGGGGCACCATCCGCCTTAGCCCACCATGGGCTAATATCGACACTTGCCCGCCATGCAGAAGCGTAGAGGTAGAACCCCGACGCAGAGGGAGATGACGGCCAGGAAAGGTGACACGATGTTGTTGTCGAAGTAGGGCAAGATGAGGGATGCCCTGTAGAGGACATAGCGAGCATCGGGCAATTGGCATTGCCCTATTTCACAGAGGAAAGAGGGTAGTTACCAGTGCCCAAAAACATAGAGGAAGAAGGAGCACCGCTTGCTAGCGGCGAGGACGAGTCTCGCCCGACAGAACCAATCCCCAGGAGGAAACGTCTACGGTGACTCCTCTCGATAGAGGAAGAACAGAGCGACCCAAAAATAGATGTTGCAGCCCAAACCCTCCGGGAATTGATGAACCAGAGCCCACAAGATGCAGGGACTTTCAAAAATAATGACCAAGTCGATGCGGCCTTGGAGGAGGTGCTCGAATGGCAAACCAATTGTTGGATGACCCAACAAATTCTGGAGGACTGCCAGAACAAGCATGTAGGGGAGTTGAAGGAATGAGACAGACGGATCGCCCAACTCGAGCAGCTGGTCCAGCAGTTGCGGGAGGAAAACCAGCTACTTCAGGATAGGGGAATAGAAAAGAGGGATGCGTACACTCAAACTGATTGGGTGAAAGAAGTCCCGATGAATTCTCCCACATCTATCGAACGAGTATTCTCTTCGGGGGAAATTCGATCGGACGCCCGATAGAGCAGCCCGAAGGCAGGGGAGAATTCCTCTATTTTTGGGAGTGAGGGGGAGAGAAGTCCCACAATACCCCCTGTCATCATCCTAAGTGATACAGAGTAGGACAAGGGCCTCCAGCAGTAGACAAGACCAGAGGATAAGGAGGAACTCCCCAGACCTGAAGAAGGAGAAGAGCCTGAGGGGTCGACACCGGACAGATAGGAGAATGAAGGATCACCCCTAGAGATAGCAACATAGAATGATGAGAATGCTCCAGAGCAGACCCCTCAGAGTGAGGAGACGTCCCCTAGGGAGAAAGAGAAGACCCCTGTTTGAGCCACCACATTTTCTATAGAGGCCAGAGGAAAAAGGCCCAGGATGGCTCGAAAGAAGGCGAAGGTGACCTTCACCGAGCCAGAAGAGGACGAGTGGGATATGCAGCCATTCATCGAAAGGCAAAAATAGTTCGAACAGCTGCTCAAGGAGATGAAAGTAGCCAAAGAGGCCAGGAAGGCAGCCTCGAGGATGAGAGGAGACTCTGGCATCTACGTTAATCCGACAGAGGACAGCCAATTTTGGGATATTTACGGTTCATCCCGGGGATGACCCTCCATGATGAGGAGGTATTTGGAATGATGGGGGGTATATGGCCCCCAATTGGAGGTCACTGCCATTGCAAAGGAGAACATAGGGCTTACTCCTGAAGTGGCTAGATTATACAAGGCCCAAGTAGTACCTTCTAGGGGGGATAATTTAGATATCCCTCTGGCAGTGGTCAGACCTCCAGACGCTGACCTCTGGCAAGCTACCGAAGCTGCATTCCAGTCAGCAGAGACGACGCTGGCTAGATCACCGCCAGTAGTGGCCAGAATGAGAAAGGGACAATCAACAGCCACACCCTCAGTTCCACGTAGGAAAAGGTGAGCCACACCTTTAGATGCCAGTACATAGAAGAGACAGACTCGAGCCACAGGGGCAGCCGAACCCTCCAAGAAATGGCAATGATGAAGGATCAACCGGGCTACCTATAGTTTTGATGCCACGAGGGCGTGGCATATGTTAGGCATGGGGGGATGATGAGCACCAGAAATGCTCATATTTTGTACACATTTTCTTGATCATTATGCGGTTGTATAATAAGGATTGCATACTTTTATAAATGATTATATAGATATTTGATGAAATTATGCGTGTTATCTAATTTGTGTGTTTTCAGTGTGTTTTGTGGAATTGCAGTTGGTTTAGTTAGATTTGGATCAGTCGAGGTCTTTTGATGGACCTGGCACTTTGTTTCTTTGGGGGTCAATGCAGAGAACATAGGCGCCTTCCTCTTCCAGGAAGGCGCCAAGAGAAAATAGGCGCCTTCCTCTTCCAGGAAGGCGCCAAGAGAACGTAGGCGCCTTCCTCTTCCAGGAAGGCGCCAAGGAAAGAGAAGCACCTTCCTCCTCCAGGAAGGCGCCAAAAGGAAGGAAGCGCCTTCCTCTCATAAGGAAGGTGCCGACGGGAAGGCACCATGATAGGCAAAGCGCCTTCCTCCCATAAGGAAGGTGCCACTAGAAGACGTGCCTTCCTCACAGAAGGCGAGCGCCTTCCCCCATAAGGAAGGCGCCACTAGAAGGCAAGCGCCTTCCTCCTACAAGAAGGCGCCAACAGAAGGTAAGCGCCTTCCTCTTCTAGGAAGGTGCCATGGCAATAAGATACCTTCCGCATAGGGAAGGCACCCGATATACTTAGGCGCCTTCCTCATAAGGAAGGCACCTCTATTCTTCGCCCATTGACCAGATTTATACGACGTGGACAACAACGATTGGTGCAGTTCCAACTCTACGTCATGTAGAGCTAAATCGGAGATCGCACCAATGTATGAAAACGTCTTACCAATGCCAGGCGAAGCACGAACCAATCAGTGAACACGCTGTCATTAGAACCAAATGCCAGTTTTAAGCAGACGTCGATTGCATTCACCAGACTGTCTTAATTTAGTCTGGGATGAATCGACTGTTGTAACCTCTTTGTAATAGAAGTTCTACGGGTGTGTTATATAAATGTGCGCAGACCATTCTAAGATATATAGATTGATATAGATTCATATAGAGATACAGAGATAGATAAATATTGTAACACTTTGATAAATATATTACAGTTCTAAGAGTTCTAGCGCGTGTTCAGCTGGGAGGAAGTTGCTGGAGCCTGGGCCCACTCCAAGCCAGTATTTCTTCCCCACTTTACTTCTATTTTCTAGATTAGTCTATTGCTTTTGAAAGATCGTTTACCTCATTACTATTCCCAGTATTTGCAGTAGATTCATTTTCAGGAATGTGTGAATGTTTCATTTTCGTAGATTTAATTATTTTCTTCTTACGTAAATTATTGAGGAGTGCACGAATGATTGACAACCATTTTGAAAACACCCCCCAATAGTAGGATTAGCGGATTCATCTCAAGTGGTATTGTAAGCAATCTTATTCAGACTCTTTGCAAGTTTACGAAGCTCCCTGGGTTGATAATTAAATGCACGGGCATGTGACAAAAGTAGGAAAAAGTTAACCTTGTTTGGCCCGCAGAAGGCCAAGGAGAAAATTCATGATTGCATAAAATTTTTAAGAGCCAGCAGACCATGATCTCTAAAATTAAGTGGAGAAGATCTCTGCAACAGGAATATCTTAACATTTTATGTTAGGAGCTTTGTGATCTGAGGAATATCTTTGTAACAAGAAATATTGTGATCTCTAACCACTCTATTACTAGAATAAGCCTGTGGGTGATTTGTTGTAACGAATTTCAATTTTTGTTATGTAAAATTCTATATATAGGATGAGCGACCTGATTTCTAGGTCGGCTCTTAGGTGTTTACAAGACTATGTATTCAGACTTCTGAAATATTAATAGAGATCATGCATCCTATTTCTGGGCTCATTTGGTGTGCAAGTATGTATGTGTTTATCTATTGCTAATTTACTATTTGCTAAACATATCATACATTAATTCTTAATCTGAATTTTTGTGTTAAACGTTCCATAAGATCTACAATTTACTTCATGAATAAACTATTGTAGAGATATACATTGAATGATCTTAGTTTCTATGCTTTGGTTCTCATTACATTTTTCTATAAAAAATTGAATTAGTTCTATGTTTTTGCTTAATATGTACCTTAATATATCCTAGCATTGGCTATATTTCCCTTTATTTAAGCATTCCTATCTCTCTCCCATTTTCCTACAAAAAACAAGGAACCAACCTTCTCTGGAGATTGAATCAGCTGAGCTTTGTTTAACCCTGGTCTTTCAATATTAACAAAGTCTTTGGTGTAAATCATAATCTAAGGTAAATTTAGTTCCAATAGTTTTTGGCACACCCGGTGGGATGCAAATCCCATGCATATATACAGATAAAAGTCTCGGCGAAGCCTTTGCCCTGTTAACCTTTTTATTATCACCTGGTGACTCTGCACTAGAAAGGAACCCTAAAAAAATCCTTATCTAGCATCTGGTTATAAACCATTTTTATGATAACCAGATCTAAAGCAAAAAATTTGGAAGAACCCATAGAGTTATTAAAACAACATCTTGGTATCCTTCGAGCTAACCCAGTTTTGGTTGCTAGAACACTTTCAATTCAAGATAGCAATACAATACAAGCATGCACTTTATTTGTAGTCTTCCTTAGAACTGCTACTAACAGAACTTTAGCTTTAGTCACGAACACTACTACAATGGCTGGAAATCTTCCAGTTCTGCCCTACCCTCTATGGAATCATACGGGCCCTTTGAATCTTGCAGTCTAGCACCCAATACCAGCAACAACTCTAAAAGTGCTACCCAAGTATGATGGTACCAAAAAGACAACATATGAACATTGCTTAGATGTGGCCGCATTAGCACCAATTTATGACATCACAGAAGAAGACATGATGATTAGGCTTCTAATTATTTCCCTAAAATGAAAAATGCTCTACTGGTACAAAGCTCTTGATATCCAGGCTATCTCTACCTAGGACTAACATGCTGGTAAATTGGTGGAAGAATATAATGAGCATGCAGATCCCTTTTTGTTGTTGAATCAGTTCAATGCCATTCAAAAATATCCTTAAGAAGAGATCATAGATTTCAATATTAGGTTTAGTCAAACCTGGTAGAGAGTCCCTGATGGTCTAAGACCAGTGCCATAAGGAGCTATATACTTCTATTTGAGAGCTTTCAATTCATAAATAAGTATGGCTATCATAAAATTTTAGGTAACAACCTCTCCCAACCTCTATCAAGAAGCACAGAAAGCAAAAAAAAAATTAATCACCATAGGAATATTCCCTTCAAAGATGATTCCACCCATTTTTCCAAATTTCTCTCAAGTTTCAAATATTGCTTTCCCAGTTCCCCCTATAGATCCTAATGCTGGTCTTCCCAAATGGAATGGATATCCGAGCATCCCACTTCTACCAACACCCCCTACTATTCTGATTCTCCCTCCTATCCCTGCATCATCTCCAGTAGTAGCAAACATGTCTACTCAAGATGCCCAGCTGGAGATCTTGCAAGATTTGCAAGCCTCTTATAAGACTATATCAAATAAATACATCTCTATGAAGTGAAGAGAAGCGAAAAGAAACTCTCAACTGAGATGTTATCCACAAGTGACCAGAGATCAAGCCTCTGCCAGTGGACAAAATTATGAAAAAACAAATACAGTCTACACCAATGAGGAAGGTAGACCTAGTAATACTTCACCAGAATAATCCTACTGGTGTACCACATGCAATGATCCTCATGGTGAAACTGCTTGCATGGTTCATCAACATCAGGTCTAGAAGGTGGCTACAAAAAAGATAGAAATATCTCTCAAAGGTCAAGTATGTTAGTCTCACAATGACACTGAGAGGGGGGGTGAATCAGTGTAGCTATTAAAAACTTAAATCTTCAACTATTAATGCCAAAACAAAGAAAACTTAAAACCCAATAAAGCAGATATAACAAGAGAGCATTCCACAACACACGATGTAACGAGGTTCACCAATTTGGCTACTCCTCAAAAATGATTGCTTGGATTCCCGTCCAAATCCAGCCTTTGCAAAATACCAATTTTACAATCACTTTACCAGCACCCACTGGAAGGAGCACCAACCCCTGGTTTATCTGCACCAACAGAAAGGAGCACCAACCCCTAATTTCTCTGCACCTACAGAAAGGAGCACCAACCCCTAATTCAAGCACCAACTTGAACTGCACTTTTGAAACTATCAGATTGACATAAGAATGCCTTCGCTTATACAAGACCCTGACTGGTCTGTTGCTAACCCAACCTCTCTCACTCTTCACCAAAACACACACACTCTTCAAACTCTGCTTACTGCTCTTTTATGGCTCTCACTGCTCTGCTTAATACTCTTCTTGCAGCACTCTTTCAACACCCTTCTTGTAGCACTTTCACACAATTTCAGCAGCACGTAATCCTCCGCGTAGACCACCTTTTATACCCATATTGTATTTTTGTAACTCTAGTTGTAACTCCTTTCATTTCTCATGCGCCACTTGTCAGTTGTAACGCCTTCTAACTGTAACTGCTTTTGTATATATATAGGGTAGGCTTTTCATCAAACACGATGCATGTTACGAATTTACACATATACCCCTACCATGACTGTTCGTCTTCTCGGTCATGATTGTTCATATTCTTTTTTGTGCATGCATGCATATTCGATTCTATATATACGACTGTTCGATTTCTCCTTCTTCGACTGTTCTTAAATTAGCTGCATGATTTTCTTTTGTAACGTCCCCTGTAACTACTGTATAACTTTAGTTAACGGTCACATATCTTATTTCGGTTGGGTTCTATTCTTAGCTCATGAAAACACACATGTCACGATATCACGACACTTTCGCCTCCTTGCTTCTTTTGTTTGCTTGTACCCACAAAAACAACATGTCGCGATATCGTGACACTTTCACCTCCTTGCTTCTTCTGTTACCTTGTACCCACGAAAACACATGTCACGATATCACGACACTTTCGCCTCCTTGCTTCTTCTATTTTCTTGTACCGAAAACACAACATGTCACGATATCATGACACTTTTCACCTTCGTACTCTTCCTTTTTACTTATGTCACGATATCGCGACACTTTTTCTCCTTAGCACTTTCTCTTACCTTCGAGTCACGAAAACGTGACATGTCACGATATCATGACACTTTTTCATTCTCTTCCTTCCTGCTCTCTTCAAGTCACGAAAATGTGACATGTCGCGATATCGTGACACTTTTCCTTCTCTGCCTTCCTGCTCTCTTCAAGTCATGAAAATGCGACATGTCACGAAATCGTGACACTTTTTCCTCACAATTTCTCTTCGCTTCGGACCGTGAAAATGAAACATGTCACGAAATCATGACACCTTTTTCTCTCTCCTCTTTCTCTTTGCTTTGGACCACGAAAATGAAACATGTCACGAAATCGTGACACCTTTTTCTCTCTCCTATTTCTCTTCACTTTGGACCACGAAAATGAAACATGTCACAAAATCATGACACCTTTTTCTCTCTCCTCTTTCTCTTTGCTTTGGACCGCAAAAATGAAACATGTCACGAAATCGTGACACCTTTTTCTCTCTACTATCTCTCTTGCAATATGTCACGAAATCATGACACTTTTTCTCTTGCCTTTTTCTCTTCAACATGTCACAAAATCATGACACTTTTCTTTCTCCTCTCTTGCAATATGTCATGAAATCGCAACACTTTTTCTACTTGCCTTTTTCTCTTCCAACATGTCACGAAATCGTGACACTTTTTCTTTCTTGCTCTTTCTCTTCGAACATGTCGTGAAATCATGACACTTTTTCTTTCTTGCTCTTTCTCTCCAAACATGTCGCGAAATCGTGATAGTTTTGCTTTCTTGCTCTTTCTCTCCGAACATGTCGTGATATCACGATAGTTTTGCTTTCTTGCTCTTTCTCTCCAAACATGTCACGATATCATGATAGTTTTCCTTTCTTGCTCTTTCTCTCCAAACATGTCGCGATATCGTGACAGTTTTCCTTTCTTGCTCAACATGTCGTGATATCGTGACAGTTTTCTTCCTTGTGATTTTCTTTTGATTTTTCTCAAATGGGCCACTTCTATCTTTTGGAAAATCATTGTACATACTCTGAAGATCCTCTTAACTCCTGTCCACTGCATCAACCGATCTGTCTGACTGTGTTGACAACAATGACAATACTGTTGCTGCACCTTGCTCATCAATCTCCCCCTTTGGAATTGTTGGCAACACACATGCACATTCCTGTAATTCTTCTCCCCCTTTGACAATAATACCAAAGGGCTGCTGCAGACTCCCCCTGAGTCCATGCACAACATTCTCAGGCACACGTTATGACAGTTAGCAAAAATTACAAATATGAGCACAAAGATAATCAAATATATAAATGCTCCCCCTGAGAATGTGGTCCCGATAGCTAGTCAGTACTTGGGAAGCATGACCACTCCCAATTTATTGCGAAGGTACTCAAAAATTTCTTTGGGCAGCGGTTTTGTGAAGATATCCGCTACTTGCTCTGTAGTTGGGACAAAATCCAACTTTACCTCTTCTTCCGCAACTTTCTCCTTCAGAAAGTGATATCGGATAGCAATATGTTTTGTGCGAGAATGCATAACTGGATTCTTTGAGATATTAATGGCACTGGTGTTATCACACTTAACTGAAATTGGCTCACTGAAGTTAATGCCAAGATCTTTCAAGGTTTGTTTCATCCATAAAACCTGCGTACAACACGTAGTTGCTGCAATATATTCTGCCTCTGCTGTGGATAAAGAGACTGATTCTTGTTTCTTACTGTGCCATGCAACCAACCTGTCTCCAAGATAGAATGCACCTCCACTGGTACTCTTTCTGTCATCGACACATCCTGCCCAATCTGCATCTGAATACGCAATAAGAGTGAAGTCCTTACCTTTCGGATACCATAACCCATACTCCATAGTACCCTTTAGATACCGAAGAATCCTCTTCACTACTGTCACATGAGTCTCCTTGGGACTCGCTTGAAATCGTGCTACCATGCAAACTGCCTGCAATATATCTAGTCTAGTAGCTGTCAAATACAATAGGCTCCCAATCATAGATCTGTACATGGTTTGATCAACATCTGGAGATTTGTCATCCTTGCTCAACTTGCATCCTGTTGTCATGGGAGTGCTAACAGGCTTACAATCCTCCATTGTGAACTTTTTTAGCATCTCTTTCACATATTTAACTTGAGAAATAAATATGCCCTTCTCATTTTGATTAACTTGCAGTTCGAGAAAATACGAAAGTTCACCAATCATTGACATTTCAAATTCTTTTTGCATCTGCTTTGCTAAATCCTTACATGACTTATCATTGTTGCTGCCAAAGATGATATCATCTACGTATACAACAAGGACAATGAGATGGCCATTCTCCTTTTTGACATACAAATTGCTATCTACCATACCCTTTTTGAACCCTTGTTGAGTAAGATAGTTGTCTAGCCTTGCATACCATGCTCTGGGTGCCTGTTTCAAGCCATACAATGCTTTCTTCAACTTGCAGATGAAGTTGGGATTATCACCAAGTTGGAAACCATCAGACTGCTCAATATAGACCTCTTCTTCAAGTTTTCCATTCAAAAATGCTGATTTCACGTCCATTTGATAAACTTTGAAATTCTTGTGAACTGCTAAAGCCGGAAACATTCGATTGCCTCTAGTCTAGCCACAGGTGCAAAGGTTTCCTCAAAGTCAATGCCTTCAACTTGTGCATAGCCTTTACAGACCAATCTTGCTTTATTCCTTACTACTTGTCCATCTTCATTCAATTTGTTTTGAAAAATCCATTTAGTACCGATTATATTTTTATTTGCAGGTCTTGGTACTAACTCCCAGGTTTTGTTTTTCTCGATCTGATCTAATTCTTCATTTATAGCCATCATCCAACTTTCATCTTTGCTTGCTTCAACAATATTTTTGGGCTCTATGCTGGATAATAGAGAGTAGTTACTTACTACTCTTTTTCTTGTCTGAACACCAACTATGGGGTCTCCAATTATCTGCTCTCTAGGATGATTTTTTTGCCAGCTGCCTGTTTTGAATTTTTTGTTTTCTTCCTCTTCTGAATCACTACTTAAATCATCTGATTCAATTTTCTGTTTCTTTTTCATTTCTTTTTCCTCATCTCCTTCAATGACTTCTTCATAAATTGGGTAGTTTTCTTTATAGCTTATTTCTCGTTCCCTACCTTCATCAACTTTAACATCGACACTCTCCACAATTTTCTTTAGCCTCTTGTTGTAGCATGTGTAGGCTTTGCTTTTTGTCGAATAGCCAAGAAAAATACCTTCATCAACTCTATCTTCAAACTTACCAAGATTATCTTTAGTTCTTTTGATGTAACACTTACTGCCAAAAACTTTAAAGTATCTTGTTGTTGCCTTTCTACCGAACCATAGCTCATATGGTGTTTTGCTTTCATGCGTCCTCAACATGCACCTATTTTGGATGTATACCGTAGTATGGACTGCCTCTTTCCAAAATCTATCTACTATTTTGCTCTCAGTCAACATAGTCCGTGCCATTTTCTGCATTGTCTTGTTCTTTCTTTCTACCACACCATTCTACTGAGGTGTCCTTGCTGCTGAAAACTGTCTCCTAATCCCATATTTTTGATAGTACTCTGCAAACTCCTCTGAAATGAACTCTCCTCCTCTATCTGATCTCACACATTTAATCCTTTTTCCTGTTTGATTCTCAACTTGTTTTTTGAAAATCTTGAACATCTCAAAGGCATCTGATTTAAGCTTCAAAAATAGTATCCATGTCATCCTGGAATAGTCATCTATGCACAACATAAAGTATTTGTCACCATTTATGCTTTGTGTTCTCATGGGTCCACATAAATCAGTATGTATTAGTTCTAATGGTTTGCTTGTGAAGTACTCTTTTGTTTTAAATGTGGCTCTAGTTTGCTTCCCCTTTTGGCATGAAGCACAAATGCTATTTAAAGGTTTACCAATGGTGGGAATATCTCTTACTGCCCTTTTTGAGCTGATTCTTACTAGATTGTCAAAACTGATATGACCGAGCCTCTTGTGCCACAGCCAATTTTCTTCTTCCTGTCCAATCAAGCATGCTCCTTCTGAAGTCTCTGAGAGAGTATACAGGTTGCCAGATGTCCTTGATCCAGTTGCTATCAACTTTCCATGGTTTGTTGTTCTGACTTCACAACCCTGCTTCTTGAAAATAACTTCATGACCTCTGTCACAAATCTGACTTACACTTAACAAGTTATGCTTCAGACCAATCACAAACAAGACTTCTTTTGACTTGATTTTTCCATCACTGATCTTAACTGATCCTTTGCCAACTATCTTAGCTCCATCATTATTTCCAAATTTTACTAGAACCACCTTCATATTTCTGTAACTTCTCAAATTTTTGTTTGTCACCTGTCATATGACTTGAGCATCCACTATCAAGTATCCATGGTGCAGATTTGTTCTATGCTTTAAATGTTGTCTGTACGATCAAGGATTCCTTTTCTTCCTTGGGTCGCTCCTTTTCTTTCCACTCTGGTTTGATTACAGTTTTGGTCACTTGTTTTGACTTTTCTTTGTCAGTAGCCTATGTATGTTTTTCTCGAAATTTTCTATTTTGTCTCAAACCATTTGGTTGAAATTTTCTTCCCTGATGTTTATTTTCTGTAAATGTACTTCGACAATTTCTTGCAATGTGCCCAAAATTATGATAGTTATAACATTCTACTTGCATAATCCATCGAGTGGTGAAAAAACATTTCTACTTGGTAAAGTTCCTTTGTCCTACATTATACTTGCAATTTGAAATATTATGACCATAACCATTACATTTAAAACAATAACCGGAAAAGGAATGAGTGAACCTGGGTGATGGTCTTTGCCATTTTGTAGTGGGAGCCATAAATCTTCTTCTCTTTTGATGAGTGACATTGGTGAATCCATCATTGTCAATACTCCTCTCTTGCCTGGCTTTATTGCTTTCTTTAGCATGATTCATTTTTTCTTGATCAACTCTGATCTTATCTTCATTCTTTATGGGTTCTACAGTTATGGCCTTTGATCCATTTGATGATTCTCCTTCGATGAAACCTAAACCAAATTTGATGCCTGTAGTCCTTTGGTTATTTATAATCTTGTCCAGCTTCACAGAACTTCCTTCAAGTTTGTGATAACAACTCAATTTTCGATTCATCTCTTCTAGCTGTATCCTTAAACCAACAATCTCTTCTTCTAACTTGCTGCACTCATCTATTTTCATGGTTAATTGTACTTCGATATCTTCAGATATTTTCTTAAATTCATCTATCTGTACTTTCAAGCTGGATATGATTTCATTTGCATCTTCAAACTTTCTTGAAGTTTTCTTATTCTTTTTCCTTTCTAAACTCAGCTCTTTAAGTGCAGCGACCAACTCACCTTCCAGATCTACTTCAGCCTCAGCCTCAAGGTTTTTATTGCATTCCTATTTTTCCTCTATTTTTTCTTCTTCAAATGCCATAAAAAGAGCTTCACCTTTTTCTTCTTCAGAATCCTCACCGGAGTCTGTCTTCTGAAGGACTGACATTCTTGGATATGAAACTTTTCTTCTTGAAGTTTCCTTTTCTAAAATTTGGTTTCTTCTTCCAGTCACCTCTTTCTTGGTGTGAACCTTCATCACTTTTGCTTTTCTCATTAAGAGGACATTTAGCTGCAAAGTGCCCAATGCCTCCACAGTTGAAACACTTAAATGGTAGCTTTCCTCTGTATTTTCCTTTTCCCCTGATTAGTTTTCGAACAAAGTTTGCTTCTATTTCATCTGATGTCTCTTCTTCCTCGGATTCTTGTTTTGCTTTTATATTTTTATGTGCTTTAAAAGTAGCTTCTCTGTCTATGGGTTTAGTTTTTCCTATTCTCATCTCATATGCAGTTAAAGAACCATGCATCTCATCCATACTAAAAGTATTAAGATCTTTAGCTTCTTCTATTGTAGAAACTTTGGAATCAAATCTTTGGGGAAGAGATCTTAGTACCTTTTTCATGATGACAACATCTTCCATTTCCTCGTCGAGTCCTCTAATCGCATTAATGATTCCATTAACTCTCAGCATGTATGCCTCTATGTTCTCATCCTCATTCATCTTTAATGCTTCAAACTGAGCTCGATGCGTTTGTAACTTGGCCTCCTTGATCTTGTCATCTCCTTCATGAATGCTCCTTAGTTTGTCCCACATATCTTTTGCCATTTTACAACTCATGATCTTTATCAGTTCGCTGTCCACCAAACCGCACATGATAGCATTCTTTGCTTTAGAGTTATTCTCAAATAGTTTCTTATCGACAGCATCGGTTGGAGGAGTGGTGGGTATGGTGTATCCACTGTCTACTGATTCCCAAATGTCATATCCTAGAGAACACAAATATGTCTGCATCCTGAGTCTCCAGAATGCATAATTAGTTTCGTCAAACAATGGTGCTTTGTTTGATGAGAATCCTTCACCACCTGCCATTGTCTCACTTCCAAGATCACCTTAGCCGATTAAGCTTGTTCAAGAACTTGGCTCTGATACCAATTGTTAGTCTCACAATGACACTGAGAGGGGGGGTGAATCAGTGTAGCTATTAAAAACTTAAATCTTCAACTATTAATGCCAAAACAAAGAAAACTTAAAACCCAATAAAGCAGATATAACAAGAGAGCATTCCACAACACACGATGTAACGAGGTTCACCAATTTGGCTACTCCTCAAAAATGACTGCTTGGATTCCCATCCAAATCTAGCCTTTGCAAAATACCAATTTTACAATCACTTTACCAACACCCACTGGAAGGAGCACCAACCCCTGGTTTATCTGCACCAACAGAAAGGAGCACCAACCCCTAATTTCTTTGCACCTACAGAAAGGAGCACCAACCCCTAATTCAAGCACCAACTTGAACTGCACTTTTGAAACTATCAGATTGACATTGATATTCACACAATGACACTGAGAGGGGGGGTGAATCAGTGTAGCTATTAATTTTAATATCTACAACATTTAATATGAAACAAAGAGAACTTGAAAACTAGAAAAGAAAATTGAACAAGAGAGCACACCACAACACTCAATATACCGAGGTTCACCAATTTGGCTACTCCTCAAAAATGACTGCTTGGACTCCAATCCAAATCCAGTCTTTGCAAAATACCACTTTTACAAATACTTTACCAGCATCTACTGGAAGGAGCACCAACCCCTTAATTTTCTGCTGCAACAGATAGGAGCACCAACCCCTAGTACCAAGCACCAACTTGGACAGCAATTCTGAGCAATTTAAAATGACATAAAATGTCTTCACTGTTTATACAACCCTAACTGGTCTGCAATTAAACACACTCTGCACACACTCAAAGTTCTGTTTAATTCTCTCTTGGCTTTCTTCGAACCCTCTTTTCTCTGTAATTTCTCTCTAACAGCAGCAACATTATTCTCTGTATGACTATTCTTTTATAACCCTCTTTTTCTCCCCACTCTCCCCCTCTAAAATTTCAATCCTGCATGCAGTCGAATCACATACTCTAACTGTTCGAATTCTTTTCTCCTCTCCATAAGCGACTGTTTGAATCCTTGCAATACGACTGTTCGAATCCTTGCAATATGGTTGTTCGAATCCTTGCAATACGACTGTTCGAATGCTTTTTCGATCCTACCTATACGACTCTTTGAATGCTGCAAATACGTCTGTTTTAATGCTTTTTCAATCCTGCATATTCGGCTATTCGAATCCTTGCAATACGGCTATTCGAATGCTTTTTCGATCCTTCCTATACGACTCTTTGAATGCTGCAAATACGTCTATTTTAATGCTTTTTCAATCCTGCATATTCGGCTGTTCTAGTGCATGCCTAACACCTATCAATATGTAACTGCTGATCTGACTTCAGTTACTTTTTATGTAACTGGCTGCATGATTTTTTGTATGCTTTTTTCGACACGTGTCACCTTGCATGCTCCTTCGGCTTTTACCTGCCAAACTGTTACCTGTCGTGATATCGTGACACTTTTTGTAGTCGTACCCTTCATGCCCTTGCTGTCGCGAAATCGTGACCATTTTGGCCTTTGAAAGCTTTCCCACCGTTCATGTCACGAAATCGTGACACTTTGAACTTTTGCTGACGTCATCATCATTCTTGTCGTGAAATCGTGACGCTTTCGGCTTCCAGCAGCTTTCCTTGCACCCTGTCATGAAATCGTGACACTTTCAGCTTTCGCTGACGTCATCATCATTCTTGTCACGAAATCATGACGCTTTCGGCTTCCAGCAGCTTTCCTTGCACCCTATCGCGAAATCGTGACACTTTCAGCTTTCGCTGACGTCATCATCATTCTTGTCACAAAATCGCGACGCTATCGGCCTCCGTAAAATTCTCTCTTCATGCAGCCATGAAAACCTTACTTGTAGCGAAATCGCTACACCTTTCTGACTTAACATTTTTCTTTGCTATGGCTTCCAAAAATCTAGCATGTATCGAAATTGTTACAACTTTGTTGCCTTGGTGCTTCCTCTTGCTTCAACTTGCCAAGCTTAGACTTGTAGTGAAATTGCTACCCCATTGTGTTTTGTGTTTTGCACTTGTAGCGAAATCGCTACACCTATGCCCCTTGCATTTCGAACTCGTAGCGAGGTCGCTACACCTTTGCACTTTGCATTTTAAACCTGTAGCGAAATCGCTGCCTCTTTGCACCTTGCATTTTGAACCTGTAGCGAAATCGCTGCATCTTTGCGCCATGCATTTTAAACTTGTAGCGACATCGCTACATCTTTACGCCTTGTGTTTTGAACTTGTAGCAAAATCGCTACACTTTCTTGACTTAGTGCATTTTCTTTGCTTCAGCCAGCGAAACTGCAACAAGTAGCGAAATCGCTACAGTTCCTCGACTTTGCTGCTTTGCCTCCAACATGTCGTGAAATCGCGACAGTTTTCATCCTAGGCGTTGCTTCTTCAAACTTGTCATGAAATCGTGACACTTTTTGTCCTTGGCACCTTTGCTCCAAACTTGTCGCGAAATCGTGACAGTTTCTCAACTTAGCTTCTTTCCTTCCAGCATGTCGCGAAATCGCGACAATTTTTCATGAACTTTCTCTCTCCTTCGATATGTCGCGAAATCGCGACATTTTCGGCTGCATTTTCTCTCTCCTCCGTTTTGTCACGAAATCGTGACATTTTCGGCTGCATTTTCTCTCTCCTCCGTTTTGTCACGAAATCGCGACAGAAAACATGTCGCGATATCGCGACAGTTTTCTTCCTTGTCTTTTTCTGCAAATTTCTGAATCTGGGTCACCTCTGTTTTCCTTGAAATTCATTGCACTTGATCTGACTGACCTCTGAACTGCATCAACTGCATCAATCTGTCTGTGTTGACAACAATGACAATACTTTTGCAATGCTTTTGCTGCACCTTGCTCAACAATCTCCCCCTTTGGAATTGTTGGCAACACACTGCAACCTTGCTCAATTTCTTCTCCCCCTTTGCCAATAATACCAAAGGGCTGCTGCAGACTCCCCCTGAGTCTATGCACAACATTCTCAGGCTTAAATAACTTGAATGCTCCCCCTGAGAATGTGTTTCCCATAGCTAGTCAGTGCTTGGGTAGTGTGACTACTCCCAACTTCTTTCGAAGGTATTCAAATACTTCCTTTGGCAAAGGTTTTGTGAATATATCAGCTACCTGCTCTGTAGTTGGAACAAAATCCAATTTGACCTCTCCTTCAGCAACTTTATCCTTCAAGAAATGATACCGGATTGCAATATGTTTGGTTCTTGAATGCATAACTGGATTCTTGGATATGTTGATAGCACTAGTGTTATCACATTTAATTGAAATTGGCTCTTTGAAATGAATACCAAGATCTTTCAACGTTTGTCTCATCCATAATATCTATGTACAACATGTTGTTGCTGCAATGTATTCTACCTCTGCAGTGGATAGAGAGACTGATTCTTGTTTCTTGTTGTGCCATGCTACCAGCCTGTCTCCAAGATAAAATGCTCCTCCACTTGTACTCTTTCTGTCATCAATACATCCTGCCCAATCTGCATCAGAATATGCAATCAAAGTGAAGTCTTTACCTTTTGGGTACCACAACCCATAATCCATAGTACCCTTGAGGTACCTGAAGATCCTCTTTACAGCTTGTCACATGAGTTTCTTTGGGACTAGCCTGAAATCTTGCAACCATGCATACTGCTTGTAATATATCTGGTCTAGTGGCTGTTAAATACAGCAGGCTTCCAATCATAGACCTGTACATTGTTTGATCTACATCTGGAGATTTATCATCCTTGCTCAACTTGCAGCCTGTTGTCATGGGAGTGCTAACCGGTTTACTATCTTCCATTGTGAACTTTTTCAGCATTTCTTTTACATATTTAACTTGAGAAATAAAAATGCCCTTTTCATTTTGATTGACCTGCAGTCCTAGGAAATAAGAAAGTTCACCAATCATAGACATCTCAAATTCTTTCTTCATTTTAGTTGATATGTCTTTGCAATATTCATCCATGTTATTGCCAAATATTATATCATCTACATAAACAACAAGAACAATAAGATGGCCCTTCTCTATTTTGACATATAAATTGTTGTCCACCAAACCTTTCTTGAACCCTTGTTTAATTAGATAGTTATCCAACCTTGCATACCATGCTCTGGGTGCCTGTTTCAAACCATATAATGCTTTCTTTAACCTGCAAAACAAAATCTGGATTGTCACCAAGTTGGAAGCCATCTGGCTGTTCAATGTAAACCTCTTCTTCTAGTTTTCCATTCAAAAATGCTGATTTTACATCCATTTGATATACTTTGAAGTTTTTATGAACTGCTAATGCCAGAAACATTCTGATTGCCTCTAGTCTGGCTACCGGTGCAAAGGTTTCCTCAAAATCAATGCCTTCAACCTGAGCATAGCCTTTACAGACCAATCTTGCCTTATTTCTGACCACCTGCCCATCTTCATTTAATTTATTTCAAAAAATCCATTTAGTGCCAATTATGTTTTTATTTGTTGGCCGTGGTACTAATTCCTAGGTATTGTTTTTCTCAATCTGATCTAGTTCTTCATTAATTGCCTTCATCCAACTTTCATCTGTGCTTGCTTCAGCAACATTTTTAGGTTCAATGCTAGATAACAGAGAATAGTTCCGCACTATCGCTCTTCTTGTCTGAATACCATCTGTGGGATCCCCAATAATCTGTTCACTGGGATGATTTTTCTGCCAGTTGTCTGTTTTAAATTTCCTGTTTTCTTCTTCTTTTGATTCAGTTTTTACAACATCTGGATCAATTTTTTGATTCTTATCTATTTCCTTTTCATCATCACCTTCAATGACTTCTTCATACATAGGGTAGTTTTCTTGATAAGTAATTTCTTGTTCTCTACCTTCATCAACTTTCACATCAAGCACTCTCAACAATTTTCTTTAGCCTCTTGTTGTAACATGTGTAGGCTTTGCTTTTTGTTGAGTAACCAAGAAAGATACCTTCATCAGCTCTATCTTCAAATTTATCGAGATTATCTTCAGTCCGTTTGATGTAGCACTTGCTGCCAAATACTTTGAAATGTCTTGCTGTTGCCTTTCTGCCGAACCATAGCTCATAAGGTGTTTTGCTTTCATGTGGTCTTAGCATGCACCTATTTTGAATGTAAACTGTAGTATGTACTGCCTCTTTCCAAAATCTGTCAGCTATTTTGTTCTCACCCAGCATTGTCCGTGCCATTTCCTGCACTGTTCTATTCTTCCTTTCTACAACACCATTCTACTGAGGTGTCCTAGCTGCTGAAAACTGTCTTCTTATCCCATATTTTTGACAATATTCTGCAAATTCTTCTGAAATAAACTCTCCTCCTCTGTCTGATCTTAGGCATTTAATCCTTTTTCCAGTTTGATTTTCAACCTATTTTTTAAAAATCTTAAACATCTCAAAGGCATCTGATTTAAGCTTTAAAAATAATACCCATGTCATCCTGGAGTAGTCATCTATGAACAGCATAAAGTATTTGTCACCATTTATGCTTTGAGTTCTCATGGGTCCACACAAATCAGTATGAATTATCTCCAATGGTTTGCTAGTGAAGTATTCCTTTGATTTAAAAGTGGATCTAGTTTGCTTCCCTTTTTGACATGAAGCACAGATGCTATTTACTAGTTTGCCAATGGTTGGTATATCTCTTACTGCCCTTTTTGAACTTATTTTTGCCGGATTGTCAAAACTAATATGACCGAGCCTCTTGTGCCATAGCCAATTTTCATCTTCTCGTCCAATCAAGCATGTTCCTTCTACAGTTTCGAGAGAGTATATAGATTACCGGAAGTCCTAGATCTAGTAGCTATCGACTTTCCATTGTGTGCTTTTCTCACTTCACGACCTCCTTCTTGAAAATGACTTCATGACCTCTGTCACAGATTTGACTTACACTCAACAAGTTATGCTTCAGACCAATCACAAACAAGACTTCTTTTGATTTTATCTTTCCATCACTGATCTTGACTGATCCCTTTCCAACAATCTTTGCTCCATCATTATTTCCAAATTTCACAGAACCACCTTCATAATTCTGTAAATTCTCAAATTTTTGCTTGTCACCTGTCATGTGACTGGAACATCCACTGTCAAGTATCCATGGTGCAGATTTGTCTTGTGCTTTAAAAGTAGTCTGAACAATCAAAGATTCCTTTTCTTTCCATTCTGGTTTGATGACAGATTTGGCTACTTGTTTTGCCTTTGTCCTTTCATTAGCATGTGCCTGTTTTTCAAGAAATTTCTTGTTTTGTTTCAACCCACTTGGTTGAGATTTTCTACCCTGATAATTATTTGCTGCAAAAGTGCTTCTACAGTTTCTAGCAATATGTCCAAAATTATGACAATTATAACATTCAACTGCATAATTCATTAAAGGAGAAAAAACATTTCTGCTTGTGAAATTCCTTTGAGATACATTATGCCCGCAATCTGAAATCTTATGGCCATAAGCATTGCATTTAAAACAATAACCAGAAAAGGAATGATTAAACCTGGGTGCAGGTCTTTGCCAGTTTGAAGTAGGTGCCATGAATTTTCTCCTTCTTGGATGTGTGAATTTTGTGAATCCATCTTTGTCATTATTCTTCTTGAGTCTGGCATTATTGCTTTCTTTTGCATGATTTGTTTTTTCTAGGTCAACCCTGATCTTTTCTTCTTTCTTTATGGGTTCTACATTCAAGGCCTTTGAACCCTTTGATGATTCTCCTTCATCGAAGCCTAAACCAAATTTGATGTCGGAAGGCCTTTGGTTATTTAACATTTTATCCAGATTTACAGTACTTTCTTCAAACTTATGAAAACAGCTCAATTTTCTATTCATCTCCTCTAGTTGCATTCTTAACTTAACAATGTCTTCCTCTAGCTTGCTGCATTCAACTGTCTTTACAGTTAATTGTTCATCAAGAACTTCAGACATTTTCTTGAATTCCTCTGTCTGTATTTTTAAACTGTTTATTATGTCAGTGGCATCCTCTAGTTTTCTTGAAAAATTTTTGTTCTTTTTCCTTTCTACACTCAACTCTTCAAGTGCAGCAACCAATTCTCCTTCCAGATAAACTTCAGCCTCATCTTTAAAGCTTTCATCACCTTCCTAATTTTCTTCTCGTTCTTTCCTCTTCAAGTGCCATGAACAGAGCTTCACCTGTTTCTTCTTCAGAATCCTCACCTGAGCTTTCTTCGGAAGAGCTGACATTCTTGGATATGAAGCTTTTCTTCTTGAAGTTGTTCTTTCTAAAATTTTGTTTCTTCTTCCAATCACCTTTTTCTTGGAGTGACCCTTCACCATTTTTGGTTTTCTCATGCATTGGGCATTTGGCTGCAAAATGACCGACTCCTCCACAATTGAAGCACTTGAATGGTAGCTTTCCTCTATATTTTCCTTTTCCCTTTGTGAGTTTTCGAACAAAATTTGCTTCTGTTTCATCCAGTGTCTCTTCATCCTCAGATTCATGTTCAGTTTTTATATTCTTGTGTGCTTTAAAAGCAGCTTCTCTGTCTATAGGCTTAGTTTGTCCTATTCTCATTTCATATGCAGTCAAGGAACCATGCAGCTCATCCATGCTAAAATTGTTTAGATCTTTTGCCTCTTCTATTGCAAAAACTTTGGAGTTAAATCATTTGTGAAGGGTTCTGAGAACCTTTTTCACAACAACTGCATCATCCATTTCTTCATCGAGTCCTCTGATTGCATTGATGATTCCATTGACCCTCAGCATATAAGCCTCTATGTTCTCATCTTCCTTCATTTGTAATGCTTCGAACTGAGCTCGATGAGTTTGCAGCTTGGCTTCCTTGATCTTGCTGTCTCCTTCATGGATGCTCTTCAGTTTATCCCACATGTCTTTTGCCGATTTGCAGCTCATGACTCTTATCAATTCACTGTCTACAAGTCCACACATTATGGCATTCTTAGCTTTGGAGTTGTTCTCAAATTTTTTCTTCTCAGTAGTATCTGTTGGAGGAGTAGTGGGTGTTGTGTATCCACTATCTACAGAATCCCAAATGTCATATCCCAATGCACTCAGATATGTTTGCATCCTGAGTTTCCAAAAAGTGTAATTAGTTCCATCAAACAAGGGAGCTTTGTTGGATGAGAATCCTTCACCGCTTGCCATTATGTTTCTTCCAAGATCACCTTAGCTGATTAAGCTTGTTCAAGGAACCTTGCTCTGATACCAATTGATATTCACACAATGACACTGAGAGGGGGGGTGAATCAGTGTAGCTATTAATTTTAATATCTACAACATTTAATATTGAAACAAAGAGAACTTGAAAACTAGAAAAGCAAATTGAACAAGAGAGCACACCACAACACTCAATATACCGAGGTTCACCAATTTGGCTACTCCTCAAAAATGACTGCTTGGACTCCAATCCAAATCCAGTCTTTGCAAAATACCACTTTTACAAATACTTTACCAGCATCTACTGGAAGGAGCACCAACCCCTTAATTTTCTGTTGCAACAGATAGGAGCACCAACTTGGATAGCAATTCTGATCAATTTAAAATGACATAAAATGTCTTCACTGTTTATACAACCCTAACTGGTCTGCAATTAAACACACTCTGCACATACTCAAAGTTCTGTTTAATTCTCTCTTGGCTTTCTTCGAACCCTCTTTTCTCTGTAATTTCTCTCTAACAGCAGCAACATTATTCTCTGTACGACTATTCTTTTATAACCTTCTTTTTCTCATCGACCCTTGTCTCCAAAGGTTTCAATCCTGCATGCAGTTGAATCACATACTCTAACTGTTCGAATTCTTTTCTCCTCTCCATAAGCGACTGTTTGAATCCTTGCAATACGGCTGTTTGAATCCTTGCAAGTATGGCTATTCGAATCCTTGCAATACGGCTGTTCGAATGTTTTTTCGATCCTGCCTATTTGACTCTTTGAATGCTGCAAATATGTCTATTTTAATGCTTTTTCAATCCTGCATATTCGACTGTTCGAATCCTTGCAATACGGCTATTCGAATGCTTTTTCGATCCTACCTATACGACTCTTCGAATGCTACAAATACGTCTGTTTTAATGCTTTTTCAATCCTGCATATTTGGCTATTCTAGTGCATGCCTAACACCTGTCAATATGTAACTGCCGATCTGACATCAGTTACTTTTTACGTAACTGGCTGCATGATTTTTTGTATGCTTTTTTCTGACACGTGTCACCTTGCATGCTCCTTCGGCTTTTACCTGCCAAACTGTTACCTGTCGCGATATCGCGACACTTTTTGTAGTCGTACCCTTCATGCCCTTGCTGTCACGAAATCGTGACCATTTTGGCCTTTGAAAGCTTTCCCACCATTCATGTCATGAAATCACGACACTTTGAACTTTTGCTGACGTCATCCTCAATCTTGTCATGAAATCATGACGCTTTCGGCTTCCAACAGCTTTCCTTGCACCCTGTCATGAAATCGTGACACTTTCAGCTTTCGCTGATGTCATCATCATTCTTGTCATGAAATCACGACGCTTTCGGCTTCCAGCAGCTTTCCTTGCACCCTATCATGAAATCATGACACTTTCAGCTTTTGCTGACGTCATCATCATTCTTGTCGCGAAATCGCGACGCTATCGGCCTCCATACAATTCTCTCTTCATGCAGCTGTGAAAACCTTACTTGTAGCGAAATCGCTACACCTTTCTGACTTAACATTTTTCTTTTTTACGGCTTCCAAAAATCTAGCATGTATCGAAATTGTTACAACTTTGTTGCCTTGGTGCTTCCTCTTGCTTCGAATTGCCAAGCTTAGACTTGTAGCGAAATCGCTACCCCATTGTGTTCTGTGTTTTGCACTTGTAGCAAAATCGCTACACCTATGCCCCTTGCATTTCGAACTCGTAGCGAGGTCGCTGCACCTTTGCACTTTGCATTTTAAACCTGTAGCGAAATCGCTGCATCTTTGCACCTTGCATTTTGAACCTGTAGCGAAATCGTTGCATCTTTGTGCCATGCATTTTAAACTTGTAGAGACATCGCTACATCTTTACGCCTTATGTTTTGAACTTGTAGCCAAAAAGATACACCTTTGCGTCGAGCATTTCAAACTTGTAGCGAAATCGCTACACTTTCTTGACTTAGTGCATTTTCTTTGCTTCGACCAATAAGCCGCAACATGTAGCGAAATCGCTATAGTTCCTCGACTTTCTTTGCTTTGCCTCCAACATGTCACGAAATCGCGATAGTTTTCATCCTAGGCACTGCTTCTTCAAACTTGTCACGAAATCGTGACACTTTTCGTCCTTGGCACCTTTGCTCCAAACTTGTCGCGAAATCGCGATAGTTTCTCGACTTAGCTTCTTTCCTTCCAGCATGTCGTGAAATCGCGACAATTTTTCATGAACTTTCTCTCTCCTCCGATATGTCACGAAATCGCGACATTTTTGGCTGCATTTTCTCTCTCCTCTGTTTTGTCGCGAAATCGCGACAAAGAACATGTCGCGATATCGCGATAGTTTTCTTCCTTGTCTTTTTTTGCAAATTTCTGAATCTGGGTCACCTCTGTTTTCCTTGAAATTCACTGCACTTGATCTGACTGAGCTCTGAACTGCATCAACTACATCAATCTGCATCCGTGTTGACAACAATGACAATACTTTTGCAATGCTTTTGCTGCACCTTGCTCAACAGACATAAGAATGCCTTCGCTTATACAAGACCCTGACTGGTCTTTGCTAACCCAAACTCTCTCACTCTTCACCAAAACACACACACTCTTCAAACTCTACTTACTACTCTTTTATGGATCTCACTGCTCTACTTAATATTCTTCTTGCAGCACTCTTTCACCACCCTTCTTGTAGCACTTTCACACAATTTCAGCAGCACGTAATCCTCTGCACAGACCACCTTTTATACCCATATTGTATTTTTGTAACTCCAGTTGTAACTCCTTCTTTCATTTCTCATGCGCCACTTGTCATTTGTAACACCTTCTAACTGTAACTACTTTTGTATATATAGGGTAGGCTTTTTGTCAAACACGATGCATGTTACAAATTTACACATATACCCCTACCATGACTGTTCATATTCTCGATCATGACTATTCGTATTCTTTTCTGTGCATGCATGCATATTCAATTCTATATATACGATTGTTCGATTTCTCCTTCTTCGACTGTTCTTAAATTAGTTGCATGATTTTATTTTGTAACGTCCCCTGTAACTGCTGTGTAACTTCAGTTAACAGTCACATATCTTATTTCGACTGGGTTCTCTTCTTAGCTTGCGAAAACACATGTTGCGATATCGCGACACTTTTGCCTCTTGCTTCTTTTGTTTGCTTGCACCCATGAAAACATATGTCGCGATATCACGACACTTCCACCTTCTTGCTTCTTCTGTTAGCTTGTACCCAAGAAAACACATGTCGCGATATCGTGACACTTTCACCTCCTTGCTTCTTATATTTGCTTGTACCTACGAAAACACATGTCATGATATCGTGACACTTTCACCTCCATACTCTTCCTTTTTACTTTTGTCACGATATCATGACACTTTTTCTCCTTAGCTCTTTCTCTTACCTTCGGGTCATGAAAATGTGACATGTCGCGATATCGTGACACTTTTTCATTCTCTTCCTTCCTACTCTCTTCAAGTCGTGAAAATGCGACATGTCGCGATATCGTGACACTTTTCCTTCTCGGCCTTCCTACTCGCTTTGGACCACGAAAATGCTACATGTCACGATATTGCGACACTTTTTTCTCCTTGCATTTTCTCTTTGCTTCGGACCACGAAAATGAAACATGTTGCAAAATCATGACACCTTTTTCTCTCTCCTCTTTCTCTTTGCTTTGGCCCATAAAAATGGAACATGTTGCGAAATCGTGACACCTTTTTCTCTCTCCTCTTTCTCTTTGCTTTGGCCCGCAAAAATGAAACATGTCACGAAATCGTGACACCTTTTTCTCTCTCCTCTTTCTCTTTGCTTTGGCCCACGAAAATGAAACATGTCATGAAATCATGACACCTTTTTCTTTTGTACTATCTCTCTTGCAATATGTCGTGAAATCATGACACTTTTTCTGCTTGCCTTTTTCTCTTCCAACATGTCACAAAATCGTGACACTTTTTCTTCCGTACAATCTCTCTTGCAATATGTCACAAAATCGTGACACTTTTTCTACTTGCCTTTTTTCTTCCAACATGTCACGAAATCGCGATAGTTTTGCTTTCTTGCTCTTTCTTTCCGAACATGTCACGAAATCACGACAATTTTGATTTCTTGCTCTTTCTCTCTGAACATGTCACGAAATCATGACAGTTTTGCTTTCTTGCTCTTTCTCTCCGAACATGTCGTGAAATCATGACAGTTTTACTTTCTTGCTCTTTTTCTCCAAACATGTCACGATATCATGATAGTTTTCCTTTCTTGCTCTTTCTCTCCGAACATGTCGCAAAATCATGATAGTTTTCCTTTCTTGCTCTTTTTCTCTGAACATGTCACGATATTGCGATAGTTTTCTTTTCTTGCTCACCATGTTGTGATATCGTGACAGTTTTCCTTTCGTGCTCTTTTTCTCTGAACATGTCTCGATATCGCGACAATTTTCCTTTCTTGCTCAACATGTCGCGATATCGCGACAGTTTTCTTCCTTGTGATTTTCTTTTGATTTTTCTCAAATGGGCCACTTCTATATTTTGGAAAATCACTGTACATACTCTGAAGATCCTCTTAACTCCTGTCCACTGCATTAATCGATCTGTCTGACTATGTTGACAACAATGACAATACTATTGCTGCACCTTGCTCATCAAAGTAAACATAATAAGAGAGGATGATCAAAATTTTATGATTCCCTCTCTAGAAAAAGTCTCAGTTCTGACTATATCAGGAAAGAAACCTTTTCAGGTTGATCCTAAGGACCTTAATCCTTTAACGGTACCTATGCCTTCAAATAGTCCTATTCAAAAGAGACCCCCATAAAATCCAGATCAAAAGGGAGGAGATATCCGAAAAGAAACACCTCCGACTAAAGAAATAGAAACTCAAGAGCAAGCCAAGGAAAAGTTGAGGTACCCTTGATTAACTAAACGTCAAAGAGTTGATTCTACTTAGGGATACAAGAACGGGTTTGATACGACGATAAAAGAAAAAGTTTGGATTCTCTTCCATTCAATATTTTTAAAGAAATGAAGAAGACTCCTTCCAAATACACTATGTATGAATCCCTACGGATCCCAAGATAGGTAGACCTACTACATGAATCATTGAAATCTATCAAAAATAAGGATAAAGATCCAGTTAAACTGAACTCTGCCCAAGCAAGTCTCACTTCCACCTCAGGAAATAATAGACCTCCTCCCTTCTATTTGTCTCTCCAAATGGAAGGATGGGTAGCCCATAATTGTATGATCAACTCTAGATCTGCAACTATTGTTATACCTAAAGTAATATGTGATATTATGGGGATGGAATATACTAGGAGTGCTCTAGGAGTTTTGCAACTTGACATAACTCCTATAAAAATAGTAGGTGTGATCAAATATATTCCTATTGTTCTTCATAGGCTCCCTCAGCTTATAGTTATACAAGAAGTGGTAGTAGTTGATTTGGAACATTATTTTGGCATGTGCCTATCTAGATAATTTATTGATAAAATAGGAGGATATCTATCTCTTGATTTTTCACACCTTGAAATCCCATTCAAATGCAGAAGGGTGAAGATATTCAATGAGAAACCCTCCACCTTCCATGTTGAGAAGCTTGGAGAAGAAGATAAAATCTCTGCTACTATGAAAATTATGATTGAAGAACTAACAAATTTGAGTCTCATGGAAGAAGATCTTAATTAGTTGCAAGGGGAAGACTAGTTTTCCCTCTTATATTTCAACACCATGATCGAAATAGATCTGGGAAGTTACACCATTCAAAATACTGAGAAAAGAAAATCTACTTCTTCCCCATTACCTGATATATCTACTAATCAATTATGGAAACTATTCTTTGATGGTGCCAAATGCAAGACTGGGGTGGGAGCAGGCATTGTCCTAATCGCTTCAACTGGTGAAGAGAAATTCTTCTCTTACAAATTAACTTGGAGCTGCACCAAAAACGTAGCAGAATATGAGGCACTATGTTTAGGTCTAAAAAAGGCAAAATTAGATGGGCATTAAACAACTACATATTTTTGGTGATTCTGAGCTAATAGTAAATCAAGTAACAGAGAAATGTGTAAGCAAGCAGCATTATCTTAAGGCTTACAGAAATAAAGTCTGGGATTTGCTAGAATATTTTGAATCCCTGAACATGAAAGCTATCTCGAGAGAGAAAAATACGCATGCAAATGTTTTGGCTTCAATAGGAGCAAACTTTTTTCCTATAAGAAATATTATTCAGAAATAAAAAATAGTTAGATTATATACAGGCCTTCTATACCTGATAAAGATACCTTCTGGCAGGTTTTTGAGAATGATAAGCATATAGTAGACTTCCTAGTTCATGAGATGAATTGTTCCAATGACAGAGTAAATGAAGATGAAGAAGAAGCAAATGTCATCCAGTTGAAAAATAATCACATTCCCAAGGGTTTGGTCACACTTGAATCCCTATTTGATAACAATGATAGGTCAACAGGTCATAAGATGAAAGTTGACAAACACAGATATAAAGAAGTTGAACTGGGACCTGACAAAGCCATCAAAGTAGGGGTAAAAACTACAGACAAGGAATTGAATGAAATTAGAGAATTATGTAAGGAATTTCTAGATACAATCGCTTGGACCTATGGTGATTTGAAAGTGTACTCAAAGGAAACAATCCAACATACAATTGAACTTCTAGAAGGTGCTAAACCCTTCTATCAAAAGCAACGACCAGTAAATCCAAAAATAGAAGCTTTGATGAAACAAGAATTGTTGAAATTACTAGAAGCAAATATTGTGTATCCAATAAAACATTTGACATGGTTTTCTAATCTAGTACCAATAAGAAAGAAAAATAGATATATTCGACTATGTGTTGAATTTCGCAACCTGAACAAAACTTCGCTCAAGGATCATTACCACTTCTCGTAGATCGATCAAATCTTACACAATTTTAGGAGCTAAAAGGTTCTCTTTGTTAGATGGTTTCTTTGGGTATAATCAAGTATGGTTCAAATATGAACACCAATTCAAAATAGCATTCATAACAAAATGGGGAACATTTGCTTACCAAAGGATGTCTCGGGTTATCAAACGCTTGGGTGACTTTTCAAAGAGCCATGGATGTAGCCTTTGGAGAGCTTGTGAATAAAATAATAGTGATATACCTGGATGATATGACTATTTTCTCTCATAGGAAATAAGATCACATTACTCACCTCAGGAGAGTACTAGAAAAATGCCAAGAGTTTGGTATATCCATAAACCCCAAGAAATCTATTTTTGTCATGGAAGAAGGAATTTTACTTGGTCATGTAGTTTCAAAATCTGGTCTAGCCATAGACCCCAACAGAGTGAAAGCCTTGTTAGAACTTCCCCTCCCCTTAAAAAAAAAAGGGCTTGCAGTAATTTTTGGTCAAATAAAACGTAAATTCATCGTAGATTTTGCACAAATTGTTAAACCTATGACTGAACTATTGAAGGACACCATTTTTAAATGGATAGATACAAGAAAACAAGCTTTTCAATTGATCAAGGAGCAAATAGCTCAAGATCCTATCCTAGTGAATGCAAACTTCTCCAAGGATTTTATCTTGTATGCTATAGGTGAACAGGGAAGCTATGCCACAATACTCACTCAGAAGGGAACTGAAAATGAAGAAAGACCTATTGCTTTTCTGAGTCAAAACATGCAAGAACATGAGGAAAAGTATAATTTCATTGAAAAACAAATTTATGGTATCATGAAGTCCCTAAATTTTTTTAGGAATTTCTTATCACAGAGCAAGATCATAGTCTATACAATTCACCCGAATGTACGAGTTTCATTACACAAGGTCAGCTTGGTGATACTAGAACTGGTTGAGTAACTAAAATACAAGAGTATGATGTAGAAATACACTCGGTCAAACTAGTCAGAGGCATAGCATTGTGTCAGGAACTTGCAAAACAAGCATCGACAGATCATGTAGCTTGCCAAGTTCAAGAATTAATACCAGAGGAAGATCAGTCTTCAGAACAGCTTGATTGGGCGGATGAGCTGATTAAGTTTTTCCATACTAGACTATGCTCGACAAACTTGAATGCTTCCTAAAGAAGAAGATACAAGATTCAAGCTCTGAAATACACTCTATTGCTTGAAGGGTTATACAGGAAAAACTTGGATGGAGTACTAATTCGATGTGTATCAAAAGAAAAAAAGCATAAGATTTTAAAATAATTTCATGGAGGTCTATCAAGAGGACATTACTTCGGGATAACTAACACAGTAAAAATAATCATAACTGGGTGCTACTAGCCAATAATTTTTGTAGATGCCTTCAAAATCACAAGGAACTGTGAAGAATGTCAGATATATGTAGGAAGGAATAGGAATGCACCATTACCCCTAAAAAAAATTTAGGTTGAAGAACCATTCTAGCAATGGGGCTTAGATTTCATAGGCATCATAGAGCCAAATTCATCAGCAGGCCATAAATACATTCTTACAACCACTGACTATTTCACAAAGTGGTCTGAAGCAATACCCACAAAAAATAATGACCAAGAAGTGGTGATTGAATTTGTAGAAAGCTTGATCACAAGGTTCGGCATTCTAGATGCCCTGGTCACAGATAATGGCTCACACTTTGTGGGAGCCAAGGTAGTTGACTTTGCCAGTAAATATGGGATATACTTAAAAACATCGTCAAACTACTATCCTCAAGGTAATGGGTTAGTTGAATCCACGAATAAGAATCTGCTCAGGATTTTGAAAAGAACACTCAAATATAATAAGAGGAGTTGGCATACCTTGGTAAATCAGGTGCTTTGGGCTGATAGGATCACAATGAAAAAATCTATCAACACATCCCCTTATTCTCTACTTTATGGTAAATAATCTGTGCTCCCAATACACATAGAAATACCAACTTTGAAGTTGTTAGATCTAACTGGTACTGAGGAAGCAGAACCAATGGAAAATAGGTTGATCCAACTCTTACAGTTGGAAGAACAGAAGGAACAAGCCTATGATCACTATCAAAAATATGTAGTTGCAACGAAGGGATGTTTTGACAAGAAAACGACTCTAAGGAACTTCAAGGTAGGAGATCTAGTCCTGAGGTGGAATGAAAAAAGGTCAAAACCAAAAAATCATGATAATTTCGATACTTTTTGGGATGGCCCTTTCGAAATCATTGAAGAAAAGCAGCACAATTCTTTCCAGCTGAAATATGAGCAGGACCAGACGCTACCCATTCCCGTTAATGGTTTTCACCTAAAGCTATACTACAAGTAATGGGTTTTGACCTATCCTTGTATATATTTTATTTTCATGTATGTACAGAACCTTGTAAATATGTTTCTTTCATAAGCTTTCCCATTTTGTTTATCATGATGGCATAAATTTTTGTTACAAGAATAACGCTTCAAGGTAGATTGTCATGATGGCACAACTTTCGAGCACTAATGGCCCACTTTCAGATAAATTATCATGATTTCGCAATTTTTTAGGGTAGAAGGCTCATCTCCAAGGCAAATTATCATGATTTCATGACTTTTAGGATAGTAGGCTCATCTCCAAGACACATTGTCATTATTTCATGACTTTTGGGATAGAAGGCTCATCTCTAAAGCAAATTACTGTGATTTCATGAATTTTGGGACATAAGGCTCATCTCCAAGACAAATTATCGTGATTTCATGACTTTTGGGAAAAAAGGCTCATGCATATTCTAACAGATTAAGATGCCACATCAAACCTAGCACCTTGGGCAGAAGAACGCCACGTCAGACCTGACATTTTTTACAGTTGTGCATCATGTTAGAGTAGTCATAAGCATTGATAAATAAATCCGACATCTAGGGAGTACAAAAGCACCACTATCAAAATAAAATCATAATCTAAGGCAGATTTTGTTCCAATAGGCTCGGACAAAGAGGTTATCTTGCTAGGCATGGCATATGGGTGAGCCTTATACTAGAATATAGGTAGTGGCTTAGGAGGCACAGCCAATCCAGGAGGTGCATACTAGCTAGTGGTATAGGTATATGTGGGTAGGGTTGATTATGGCTCAAGTGATATAGAGGCCATAGTAGGCAGCCATGTGGGTTGGTGGCGGTGAGCAGCTATGATGGGTGAGGCAAGCATAATGGTTGGTTGGGAGGAGAGATGAGGAGGTGGAGTACTTCCAATACTATGGGTATTGAGGCAGTTTGGTTTACCTCAGGATGTTCCAGATGAGGTAGTGTTGTAATGATGTCAATGGGATGAGGTGGGGCTTCCATGTATAGAGCCATGGAGAGTTCAAATAGAGGATGATGAATGGTTGGAGGTCCCAGATTTAGATGATTCTAGGGTGACTCTAGGATATGCATCATGTTTTGGTACCCGACATGTATGGATTCCAAAGGTGGTAATGAATGGGGATGTGATAGCTGTGGAGTTAAGGATGACTCCAAAGAGGATGAGGTCATAGTGATCAATGAGTTGAAGGTGATCAAGGGGAGTAGCCCAATAGAATCTCAAGGTGGAGGTAGTGGAGGATGAGGGGGAGGATTATGAGGAGATGGGATATGGGCTGAGGTGGAGCAGCTCTACGAGGAGTGAGATACTATGCTAGAGGCTCATAGGGAATCACTAGTAGGATGAGATGGGGTCATAAATGGATTGTGGGATACTATAGCTCAGATGGAGGTAGAGCATTTGATAGATAGGGCTGGTGATTAGGAGATGATCACAAGGCTTTGGATAGAGATTTTGGTGAGAGAACATCAACATCAGATTTATTTATGGTAACTACATGCTAGTGACACCTATGCACACTCTTTGGATGATTTGTGTATGGCTAATCACATTCTTTTACCAAATCCTTCGTCATCCTCTAGGACTAAGTCATTGAGGTATACCTCATCTAGGCAGAGTTCTAGGTCTAGGGATCCTACTAGGTCTCATGAGTCCTCTCATAGACATTAGATTAGTGCTTAGATGCACTTTTGTATGTGATCCTTGGTGTTCCATTGTAGCCTTTCTGGAAATCATTGTACATATGATATTTTGATATATATATACATGTATTTTATGTTTGTGTTATCTTTTGTGTGAATTATTTTATGTGTATGCAATGCATATTTTATGAAGATGTTTTATGAATGTCTTATGGATGATTAATGTAAGCTAATCATGATGTGTATGTGTAGTGCTTATATGGATGATTTAATCTAATCGTGATGTGTATGCATAGTGCTTATATGGATGATTTAATATAATCATGATGTGTATGCATAGTGCTAATATGTATGATTGATGCAAGCTAAACATCAAATTTATGGATGATTAATGCAAGCTATATGAGGCGAATGCATGACGTTCGAATGATAATTTATAGTTGAAATTTTTTTTGGCTATTTTTATTCATTGTTTTGCAATCGGGGGCACCAAACTTGGTGGATTTATACGGGTTGATCCATAATGAACACATGGATACTGACATAGAAGAACATATGGATGTTGATATGGAAGAAGATATGGATCTTTATATGGAAGAAGAAGGATTTTTAGAGACTCAAATAGACTAGTGCTATCAACCAAACTCACTAAAGTTTGTCTAACTTTATTTGAGACCAATGTGTGTGCTAGTGAAGTTCATGTACCATTTCTTGAGCATGACAATGACCCTAGGCAATCAAGCACCAATGTGTGTGCACGTGAAGTTCATTAACCCATTATGAGTAAATTAGGAATGACATGTTATGGAGAATACCATGAAGCTAGCTTGTGTGTATGTGCAGTCAGAGGTCTCCCTTTTTAGAAGAGAGACATGTCACCTCACATGAGCTTACTCCACTGTTAGTCAATCATCTATAGCCCTGGTGGAGACTCACTCCATAGTCCAATGATCTAATATTTAGGCCTTGGGTGTGACTACATAACTTTCTAAGGGAAATGTAGTACGATCCTTACAACTTTAGGGATCTATGGTGTGTGCATAGAAATTATTAACTTTGGATAGAGCTTTGGGGAATCGGATTCTCAATCGAAGTGTGATGAGAATGTGACCCTATCCTTACTACTCTATATTTTGTGTGTATATTTGGAGAGCAACTATGATAGTGGTGAGAACCACTATTTTTTATTTTGGACTATGTTGCATGATAGGACAATCAAGGAATACCCTTTTCACTTCAAGGTGACACCCAAGTATGGTGTTACCCCTCTTTAACTAAAAATGTTTTTA
Organism: Wollemia nobilis; assembly: GCA_028583015.1. NCBI lineage: Eukaryota > Viridiplantae > Streptophyta > Pinopsida > Araucariales > Araucariaceae > Wollemia > Wollemia nobilis. The sequence continues at coordinate 112,516 of JAQPPZ010000492.1, forward strand.
ATATGTGAAGAAGTGTGGTTTGTGCAAGATTGTTTTTGGAATAATTTGACGAGACTCAAGATTTTCTTAATGTAAAAAAGTGCTTTTGGTCCTAAAAAAAATTGGACATATTTTTGGAGGTTGCTAGACACACTAGTAGTGGCTGAGTGACTGAAAATTTGAGGTTTATGCCTTTTGAAAAATGGGATTATTGGCTTATTATATTGGACAAAATTGCATAAATACCAAAAATAGGTACCCCCAATTATGGAAACTTGACTTTTTATTTGGCCATATCATCACTACTGTAAAAGATCATTGAACATGGGATGGGATGAATGCAATATGAATGAATGTAATGGAATGCATGTAGAATGAATGCAAATGGAATATGTGTAAGCTATTTATGAATGCAATGTGAGAAATGCATGTGGAATTAATGCAAATGGAATATGTGTGCAATATGTATGCATTCAATGTAAAACATACATGTAAATATGCCTATATGTAAATGTGAGATGTATGCAATGGGAACATGCCTATGTGAATGATTTATTTTTGTTTGTTTTTGTTTTTTTTAGCCATGTTTATATATACATATAAACATCATATTAACAATGAAAAACCTTCAAATAGAGACATAAATATAGAATGGAGCCCCTGTATGAGGTGGATCTAAGACTAGTGGAGAAGTTAGGTATTGCTTGATATCATCGAAGGATTTTTGACATTCATATGTTATCCAACTCTTCCTGGTTATCGTTATCTAAATATTCCTGAAAAACCTTAAGGTTATTTGTAGAATATGGAGGTGAATGTGGATGGGAAGGATGAATATAGTTGGTAGAATCCCTTAACAATTCTTCAGATAGGATGAAATTCGAAAAGGAGGATGGGGAAGAAATCTAGTCCATGTCAACAAGGCTTATGTCAATCATAATTGGCTTAGTTGGATTGTATGGATTGCGGAGTGGGGTGAATAAGTCAGTAGGATTCATACTAACTTAGTAGGAGATGATGGATTGGAAGAATGGATGGGTGGAATGATTGGATTGGAACCGATGTTGAATCTTGTTAACCCTGGATAGTAGCATTTAATCATGAAATTAAATGCTATGTACATGCAAAGAAAAATTTGCTTTTGTTTTTCAATGTTTTGATTTTTTTTTTATTTTTTGTTTATATACATATGTTACAAAATTTGGCTTCGCTGAAAGGGTCAATGGAATTCATGTGGAGGTGGTTCACCAGGTGGATCAACTTGTTCTTGTGGAAGAAGTGAGTGAAATATAAGTTGATGGATGGGAAATGTTATGAGGTAAAACTCATCCTATTGGATAAGGGGAACTATGCGCTAAAATTCCTCTTCAGAATTGTTAGAAGTGTTGGACATAAGTTCATACTCTTCATAACTTTCATCATTAGAATTTTGCAATGGGTAGGAAAAATTTAGCGGATCTTCTTCCTCATTGAAGCTAAACTCTTGAAGAGCTTGTTCAAGAGAAGTAGTTGAGGAAAATGGAATGGGGGCTTTGTCTTCGTCATTGAGGCTAAACCTTTGGAAGGCTTGCTCAAGGGAAGCATCTGGGGAAAGTGGGGTATATCCTAAGCCTGAACGATCATGTGCTCCTCGATATGGGAAATCAATTATGTCATGTATCCCTTTTTCATGGGAATCTAGACCTTGACCTTGCAAAATGACTATGTGGAAGTAGCAAGATGGAAATCCTATCATATTTTGTATGTTGGCACACCTTGGCTATTTTGGTTCTTCGGGTAAATTTTCCTCAATCGAGGAATCAATACCTCCATAGATAAATTTAATACTATTAGGAGTGGAGCTCATATTTTAAACAACACCTATGGTTAAAGGAGGATCATGTGGACGACCAAAATCCTTAGTTGTAGGGATGGTAAGAGGGGTAATGGTAACGTCTTGGACCACGTATTCACCAATACCAGGACTAGTGATGTGGACCTCAACTTAGGATGATGTGGTAGATGACATGGAAATGGATGGCTCAAGATTGGAGGTGGCTGTAGAAGGTGGCGATGAGTTGAATATGTCACAATCTGAAAGTTCAGCTTGTGAAACATTGGCTTATGGAGAAATATTGTGTGATGGCTCAAAATTAGAAGAAGGTGGATGAGGTAATGATGAAGAAGAAATGGTTGTAGAAGAAGGAATAATTGAGGTGGATGATGTGGCACAAGTGGATTGACCTTGACCACATGTACAAGAATAAATGGATGACTGAGAGGGTTTGGTGATGGGTAAATCCTCTAGAATATGAGCTTTAGAAGAAGATTTGAATGGATTAGAAGATGAAGTGGATGGATTCAAAGATGATAGGGATAAGAATAGGTGGGTGGAAGGCAACATGGATTCATAGGATTTTGGAAAGAAATTGCAATACTTGAAAGGTTCTACATTTGCAGGGATGTAATAAACTTGATCATCATGAATGTATTTCAAGCATTGGTGGAGAAATGATAGAACACATTTCATTTCTCTCATCCAAGGTCTTCCAAGGAGTACATTGTACGCCATGGCCCCTTCCAATATGTGGAACATAGTATGCAACATTTTAGCCCCTACTTCAATGGGCAAAACAATAGTACCAATTGTGGTACACAAAGCATAATTAAATACTTTGAGGGTGAATGATGACTTGGAAATATGGGAAGGTGGAAGTTTGAGGTTTCTAAGGGTAGTGGTAGTGATAATATTTATGGATGAGATAGTATCTATTAGGACTCTCTTAAATGGCTTCTTGTCTATCAGGGCCATGATATGTAATGGAGGATCTACGGATTCTGAGGTCATTGACTTTATTTCAAATTCATAGAAAGTAATGGATGGTTCCATGCATGTTCTAATTCTCCCTAAAAAAATTTTGAAGGCATTAGGGTCTTGAGCTTCAAACTCAATGGATTTAAGAATTTCCATTAGGGCTTATCTATGCCTAGGGGATTTTTGGATGAGCTCATATAGGGACAATTTGGCTAAAGCCATATTCAAACTTGTAGTTAACTGGTTGCTTAAGGATACTTTTTGTCTTAGAGGATGACATATGGGCTTATTGGGTGGACTATAAATATGGATTGGCAGGGATGGATTTGGAGAAGTTTGAATAGGTGGTGGATTTGAAGGTTGTGCATTTTGTTGTTGGGAATTTTGTTGATTTTTTATTTGACCTCTTGTGACCACATGAACCGCTCCTACAAAATTATGGTACTGTTGAACATGATTAAACTGGTTAGGAGGTGTGATATGATTATTACCTCCTACATTAGTTTAGGCCTCTTCATGGTTGGGAAGAGGTGTTTGAAATATTCCCAAATTTTTATTCTGTGGAGCTAGCGTATTGTCTACCTTCATGGCCCCCAAGTCTATGAGGTCTTGAACAATATTCTTAAAAACAATGCAAGTGTTGATATCATGACCATTTTTCCTATGGTATGGGTAAAATAGGTGTTCCTTGTAACCTCTACCATGTTTTGTAAGGTCATCCGGCTTGATTTCTGGAAAAGCCAATTTTTTTGTCTCATGCAACCTTCGAATTATGGAAGAATGCGACTCTGTTAAAGGGGTGTATTGGCATTGGGGTTGAGCGTATTGTTAACAGGAGAGGTTTTCCATAGTTGGCACTGTGCTTTATATTGTGATTACTTGAGTTACTGAGGGGACCACATGATAATTGATTTTTTGTGGTTTTTGCACTGGTTTTTGAGCCATTACAGGTTGGCTCATCACCACTTGATTTACTTGATTAGATGGACTAGCCGAAGAGGCTTGTGATGACTTATCTTGACCTGATTTATTGCTTTTAAATTGGCCCTTGTTTTTACATTCTTTCTTTTTAGGCTTAATTATGCCCTCTTGGATTTTTATCTCCTCAATGATGCTAGCCTATGCTAAGGCTTCTTCAAATGAATGATAGGTTTGAAGCTGAAGCATCCAAGAGATGGGTTTTAAGCAACTCTTGGTAAATAATTTGATGATTTCATCCATTGGGAGGGAGAATGGCAATTTGGTAATGACTGCCCTCTAACGGTTTCCAAAGTCATAGATAGGTTCATCATCCCATTGTCTTAAGGCATATACATCTGATAATGAAACCTTATTTTTTATATTTAGGACAAAACACTCTATGAATAGGTCAATCAGTTGAGCAAAAATATAAATACTATGAGTTGGTAACTGATTAAACCACTCTATGGCATCTTCCCCTAATATTTGAGGAAATTTTAGGATCATGAGAGCATTTTTAGTTTGAATCTAAAATCATGCATGAACAAATGAGCTAACATGCTCCTTAGGGTCCTCGGTTCCCCTAAACTTGTCAAACTTTGGTAATGTAAAGTCTATCGAATATGGTGGTGATGGTACCAAAGGATGGATTGGTTGATGGATCAGTTGGCTTAGAGTTGATTTTTGGCTTGAAATACCAGGAATATCTTGCATCAACTTATCTATTTATATTTTCATGGCCTTAATCCTAAGATCTTTCCTAGGAATTGTTGTGGCTAATCCACAACACACCCCAAAATTGGGTACCCACCTTTTCGTTTTGATATCCAAGTGTTGGCATTTCATTTTTAGTGTCTAATCCTTCGTTTTGTCGTAGGTTTTGCAATTGTTGTCGGTTCTTGTTGGCAGTATTTTCTTGTCGATGATATTTTATTGTCGTCATTTTCTTGTCGACGATATTTTATTGTCGACAACTTTTTCTTGTCGACAATATTTTCTTGTCGACAACTTTTTCTTGTCGACGATATTTTATTGTCGACAACTTTTTCTTGTTGACGACTTTTGTCGTCATTTTCTTGTTAACGACTTTGTGGTCATTTTCTCGTCGACGTTTTCATTTTATCGTCAGTTTGTGTGTCGGCAAGTTTGTTTTGTCAGTGTTATCGTTTGAAAGTTTGATGTCCACTTGTTAGGTTTTATTTCATTTGTTTGGGTCAAAGAATAGAAGATGAAAATAACAAATGAATTTAAGTATATACATCTCACACATATATATATCGTGTTGTGGTCTACCGGCAAGGGCACCACTTGCATGCTAGGTGATTGTGACCCGGGTTCACTCCCCACGACGGACATGTATATGTATAAGAAGTATTTACTCAATAAAGAAAAAAATAATAAAAATAAAATAAAATATATAATAATAAAATGGGTTAAAGCTTAATGTTTTTAATATATGTTTTTTATGTGTTTTGCAGGTTGTCCGACCAAGCATCGTCGTGGATGGAGGACCCCACCAGTAGTGACGTGAAGGCTAGTAAGCAAGGTGGGTATACGGCTTGGAGAGCGGTGGATGATGGACCTTTGTATCACCGAGGGCAACACCGATGCCACGATGGGGATGAATAGTGAGAAGATCGGAGGGGTGAAAATGACTACATGGCCAAGGCGGGCCAGCTCCGCAGTGGACCCACGTGGCACCAACTACAGAATGGTGGCCAAGCAATACAAAGACGAAGGCGGCAATATTTTAAAATTACACGATGGTGTTGTTCGAGGCACCAGATGTCGATGTGGGAGCATCGGTTTTGAAGAATTTAATGCGGGCGTTAATGACACCAGGCACTGCCATTACTAAGAAATTACGGTTACAAAGACCAGCACGCAAAGAGAGATGAGATGAAGGTCGAGGGCATCGAGGCGTGTCCCCGCGATAGTTCTGACGACCAACGCCTCGAATTTCCGATCGATGGTGCAGGAATTCATGGGGATTCCTTCGCCTCCCGTCGTTCCAACAGCTTTGGACTCTGCCTTCCTCCTCAAACCCTTTCCACAGCATCATCCAATTGTCGGTGCCGCCTCCTCATCGTATTATTCTAGATTTTGTGGTTTTGCGAGGAATCCGGTGCAACAAGAATATCAGAGACTTCCAAATCACTTGTCGTCGTAGGGTGGAATCCCTGAAATATTCTCGTGGAACACCGCTTTCAGCTCACCGAATTCTTCGTCGCGGAGTGTCTACCGTTCAGGTTAGGGATGGATTCAAATACGTTCAGTACTTCTCCACAAGGAAAACATTTCAAGGAAAGAATCATGATTCATTATTAAAACAGGGGAGTAAAAAGAAAAAAAAGGGAAAACTTTGACCGCAACATGTTACTATAGTGGGACTCTCAAATAAAAAGAAAATTATCAAAATTGTAGTGGCCACATGGTATATCATCGAAGGGATTTTATTTACATAAAAAAAAAAAAATACATAAAATAAAAGAAAATAATATATGAAAAGCAAGCATTTGGAAAGCGAAAACCAAAGGGCAGCAAACAAAACGTTTCAATTGCAGCAGATAAGGAAATGAAGAGATGAAGTGGAAATGGAAACCAAGAGTTAAGGGAGAAATGATAGGTCATCTACGATTTTAAATATGTTGTGAAAAACAGAGAACAAGACTGGAACTTTTGGCATGGCCAAATGGCGGCAGATTTTGATATGTAAACTTGGAATATAATTTGAATGCCAAAGCTTCTCTTCAGAAATTTCAGGCCTTGTTAGCAAGAAAGAATGAGAAATTTTCTGCATGCTCCATTTTAATTGTTCTATGTTTCTCCTTCCAAATTTCAGATTTGTATGTGAAATTTATGCCATTGTTTTGGGTCATTTCATGTGAATGTCTGCAATCTGGAAATTATTTTAAACCCTAGGAGCCAGCACCTAGTTTACTTTGATTGTGTTTGTTTTGCAGGTCAAATAGGCTAGGTTGCATGTACGAAACTCTCACGTATTCGGTTTTGCAGGATGGGGTGCTATCAAACTGAAGGAGCTTTTGCATTGCTGCATTTTCAGCAATTATTTTGATGCAAATTTTTAATTTTCTGTTTTCAAAAATTTTAATTTCAGAATTTTTTCTTATTTTCAGGCATTAAAATAAACATTTAAAAAATTTCAAAATCTAAAAATAATTTCACCATTGCGTAGGTTATAGTTCAGACTTCCAATACGCACTTTGAAATTTCATTTTCGGAGTTGTTTAGTATTTTTAAAAATTCATCGAAGTTGCTGTTTTGTTACAGATTTTAAAAATCCGAAAATAGAAAATTTCCATTTTAAGGTCAAATTTCATTTTTCCAGTTTTGTTTTGCACTCATGAGCCTATGATGACATTCCCTTCATGGAAATTCCAATTTCATTGAAGGAGTTATGTTTTATGGCATTTTCACAAATTTCCATTTTGGGCCTAAAATTACCCTTTCTTCATAAAAATTCTAATTTTACGAAAGAGGGGTAATTTGAGTATTACATTGAAGGTCTTTTCCTTAAAGCACTTAATTGTTCATCTTGATGAAAATTTGATTTCATTTAAGAGGGATAAGTTAAAGTGACATTTTGAAGCTACATTTGAAGACCCTATTCATCATTGAGGATTTAATGCAAGATAAAATCTATTTTAAAACCATCAAGATAAAAGGAATTAAAGCACTACATCGTGGTCATATGAGGGCCAACTCACATTTGATTTATTTTGGTTCAATGAACAATCACTAAAGTTTCATGGTAAAATAAACCAACATTGCCCCTTGTTTACAGTTACTTGCAATCACTAAGGTGTTCCAAGCATTTAAAATGAATATATTTATTTGAGATTACTAATACACATGCAAATGCTAATATAGCGGAGACCTTGGAGAAGTTGGTTGTTTAACTTCTTTGCAAGAGGGGATTTGGAACCCAAATCCTAAGGGAGAGTGTACTTTCACAATTGGGTGAAAATACCACTCAACATTTTGGCGCTAGAAGGAGGGCCTGAATCGGTTTATTTCAGTGTGATTTAAATGCTATAGGGATTTAAATTTTGAATATTTCATGCCCTATTGGTTATTATCTTTAGCCCTCTTTTAACAATACAACCTTGTGTTGTTAAAAGGAGGACATGAATTGCTATGCACTTTCCTAACGCGTTGATTGTTCATACAGGAATAATGTGATTTGATTTGATTCAAAAAAAAAAATAAAAAAAAAATAAAAAATAAAAAAAAAAAAAAAATTGTTTTTGGGTATTAAAGTTATATTCTTTAAGATTCACTAATGGCTATGTTTTCACCGTGGATGACAGGTAGCCCATTGAACATACCAGGAGTTCAACATTATTTGCCCGTTGGTTTTGAGAGATGTCTTCCTCGATTTTTGTCTAACGGGACAAATATTGCAGGAGAACACATTCAAGCATTCAAATTTGTTGTGAATCACTTAACAATTTGGCATGATGATGTGGTTTGTAAAATGTTCCCTTACACCTTGGACAAAGTGGCATATGATTGGTTTACAAGTCTGCCCTTAGGGTCTATCACTTCTTGGGCTCAACTAGAGGCAACATTTCTTAATCAATTCAACAAAAAGCAAGTTGACCCAATCCGCATGTATGAGCAATTTTTCACCATCAAAAAAGGACCAAGTGAAAATGTGAAGTCATTTTCTGAAAGGTTCTTTGGATTATATGCTCAATTAGTGACATTTTATGTTCTTCAAGAAGAAGTGGCTCTCCAAATATATGTCAATGCTCTTGACCCACTCATTTCCACATATTTGCGAGGGATGCCCCTAATCACATCTTTGTCTCAAGCCTATACTCAAGCAATGGCAATTGAGCAACAATTGAGTTGTCAAAATTATGGTGTGGGTTTTGGATCATGTAATCTTCAATCATTTAATACCTCCTTTACCCACCCAATGATTTATCCACCTCAACCAAATTCAAGTGTGAATCAATTTCAGAATCAACAATCATTCCCAAGCTTCAATCAATTTCAAAATCCTCAACCTACTATGCAAGATCAACCATCTTTCTTAAGTATGAATCAACTTCAAAATACTCATCTTGATTCAAAGGATATTTCTAAAATCAATTTTAATGATTTTCATAAGAATATGATTTTAGGCAAGGGAGGAGTACTAGATCCAACTAGTATTGAAACATGTGACAAATTGGAAACCCTTGACTCACCAAAAGATGAATTCTATGAGGATGAATCTGTTTCGGATGACATTGTTGAAAATGATGACCAAGAGGATCCACACCTTCCAAATTGTGATAAAATTGAATCATGGGTTACACATGTGGATTATGATAGCCTTATCAATTTGAATACAAGCAATAACCCAATTTTGGAAGTAATTGAACCATCTAAGGAAGGTGAAGATAAATTTGATGAGAAACATGTTGATGAATTAAAAGATGAAGAAGAAATAGTTGAGCATCACAATTTGATTTTGAAAGATGATCATTATGATTCTTGGGAAGAGTATGCTCACTCCAAAACTCGCTAATGAAATTTGTGTGCCTATTGATATGCAGGATGATACAATTGCCCTTTCACATGAGGATATTACAAGTCCTGTACAATCTGAGAATGTTTTGGAAGAAGGGTTGGAATCTCATCAAAGGTTGGAGAAGGATAATGATTTTACTACCATGGATCAAGAAGGAGAATCAATTGTTTTTGTTCCCCTTGAGGGGCAAGAAATAGAAAATCTTGATCCACCTATTGTTTCTACAATGTCTATGCCATCTCAAAATGATGAAATTACAAAACCTAAGTGGTGTGGGTTTGATACTATTGATGATCCTAATGAAAATATGGATTTTGAGGCAACTCAAGCCATTGATCATGGAAAGGTGTCACGTGACACATATCTTGAAAAACTAGGCTCTTGTTTTGAAAAATATGGATGCATGTTTGATTGGGTGCCTAACTTTGGTGTTTTTGAACAGGTGTTGGATGATGAAGAAGACAATGAGGAAGAAGAAAAAGCTACTAACACTCATCAAGTTGTGGTAAATTCTAATCATGATGGGTTGAGTATGGGTGACAAGGTGAAATCTTTACCTTTGGTAGTAGCTACAAAAATTTCAAGTGATGGATTACATGATGTCCCTTTGGATGCTAATGTCATTAATGATGAAATGTCAAATCTTGGTGATGTTTGTCAAGTTTTGATTGATTTTGATTGTTTTAAAATCTTGAAAAATAATTTGAATTCAAGACTTTTAGAAATAGGCTCTTGTTTGCAATATCTCACATTTGAAAAGGAAAGCCTACTTCTAAATCATGAATGGAATGATGAAACTTGCACTTTAAAGAATAGACAAAATAAAATTGAATACCAACCATTGTCTAATCAATTTGATTTGAATCTCACCTATGATGTTGCTAATAGAACTAAATCAAATTGGTATGGTGAGCATGGCAAGTTGAAATTTGTTGCATTGCTTGGTTTGATCTTATTGTTGTTGGATTCCTACAACATTTGGCATGTGTATTGTGACATATGTCTTTTGAAATGTTCTAATCATGTTTGGGATCCAGGAAAGTAATAGTCCAAGCTTGGCATCATCTTGTACTATATTGTATATAGATTTTGGTTTTGGGTTTTGGTTTGTGTTTTCAAGTTTCATTTTGGGATTGCTATTTGGGTTTGGATTTAAGTTTTAGTTTAGTTTATGTTGTCCTTGGACATGTTTGGTTTTTATATATAAAAAAAAAAAAAATTTGAGATGTCAACTTATGCCTAAAATTAGGAGAATATGAAACATTGGAATTGTGTTGTAGAAAGCTCCACAAGTAACACAAACATTTAAATAATATCGTTTGAATCTTGTGATGCATGAAGTTGTCAATTTTGCACATTATGGTAAAATAGATGATATATTCCAAAAGAAGCAGTGCATTCATATCTCATGTCATATTCCACATTGCATATACATGTCATCTCAGTTACATTTTCATTCCATGGGCAATTATTGAGAAGGTGTTGAATCCTCTTAGGATTATTACATAACATATATTAAAAGGATCCTAAGGTTGGGAACTGCTGCCCAAACTATCTTGAACCAAGCACATTCCATGCACATTAAAAAGAATCTTGAGCAAAATGGTCAAAACCATACTTGGATGAAAAGGTGAGGTGAAAAGAATATTTCATGTTTGTCCTATCATGCAACATAATCCTTAAAACAGTGGTTTTTACCACTTCCATCAAGCTTAAAGCCTAAAACCAGAGTAGTAAGGATAGGGTTAAATCCTCATCGAACTTAGGTTGAGGATCCAACTCCCCAAAGCTCTGGTTTGACCTACATGGAGTAGTAAGGATAGGACTTAATTCTCATCTCGCTTAGGTTGAGAATCCGATTCCCCAAAGCTTCCATTTTTCCCATTTCATCATAAAGCTTGGATTGGAAGGATCGTACTACATGTCCTCTCGCAAAGGATGGGTAGTCATCCCAAAGGTCCAAGAAATAAAAGTAAAACTAATATTTTCCATTTCATCTCAATCTTGGATTGGAAGGATCGTACTACATGTCCTCTGCAAAGGATGGGTAGTCATCCCAAAGGTCCAAGAAAAAAAAGAAAAGAATGAATGAAAGCCAAGTCATGGATTATGGGGTTAAGTATGCTCATGCGTGGCAACATGTCTTGTCTAAAAACAAGACCACTGATTGCTCATATGGATAGACTAGCCTCGACCATTTCATCCATAAAAGGTTAAATTATTTTGTTCAAGATGAGGTAATGAACTCCAAATCAGAATAGTAAGGATAGGGTTAAATTCCCATCTCGCTTAGGTTGGGAATCCTATTCCCCAAAGTTTTGATTTCACTTACACTTGCACATGGGTTCAAGATGGTAGTGACACATAACCAACTTTGGGATCTAGTAAAATTAATTCAGTATACATATATTTGGTCCTAAGAGGGTTTGACATCTTTAATATGTTTGTCCATGATATAAAAAGGTTTGAGCATTTATAAAGCAGGTTGTTACATCTCTAGCATCTTCATCATGCATCACAAATCATTCATGGCCTTGCATACAAATCATAAGTAAAACTGACAATGGAATGTTGATCAAGTTCAAACGGTAGGGAATGAAAACACATTGCACACACCGAGCTGATACTTATGATTCTGATGTTGCATGTATTTCTGATCTTTCGGTATTTGTTTATCTTTATGTGCTAATGCCTGTATCTAAGCTTGTATATTTCAGGTTGGGTTCTCACCAAAATGCTCAAGAGCATTTGACAACAGAGTCGCCATTTGTTGTGGCTGATCCACAACACACCCCAAAATTGGGGACCCACCTTTTCGTTTTGATATCCGGGTGTTGGCATTTCATTTTTAGTGTCTAATCCTTCGTTTTGTCGTAGGTTTTGCAATTGTTGTCGGTTCTTGTTGGCAGTATTTTCTTGTCGATGATATTTTATTGTCGTCATTTTCTTGTCGACGATATTTTATTGTCGACAACTTTTTCTTGTCGACAATATTTTATTGTCGACAACTTTTTCTTGTCGACGATATTTTATTGTCGACAACTTTTTCTTGTCGACGACTTTTGTCGTCATTTTCTTGTTAACGACTTTGTGGTCATTTTCTCGTCGACGTTTCCTTTTTATCGTCAGTTTGTGTGTCGGCAAGTTTGTTTTGTCAGTGTTATCGTTTGAAAGTTTGATGTCCACTTGTTAGGTTTTATTTCATTTGTTTGGGTCAAAGAATAGAAGATGAAAATAACAAATGAATTTAAGTATATACATCTCACACATATATATATCGTGTTGTGGTCTACCGGCAAGGGCACCACTTGCATGCTAGGTGATTGTGACCCGGGTTCACTCCCCACGGCGGACATGTATATGTATAAGAAGTATTTACTCAATAAAGAAAAAATAATAAAAAAATAAAAAATAAAATATATAATAATAAAATGGGTTAAAGCATAATGTTTTTAATATATGTTTTTTATGTGTTTTGCAGGTTGTCCGACCAAGCATCGTCGTGGATGGAGGACCCCACCAGTAGTGACGTGAAGGCTAGTAAGCAAGGTGGGTATACGGCTTGGAGAGCGGTGGATGATGGACCTTTGTATCACCGGGGGCGACACCGACGCCACGATGGGGATGAACAGTGAGAAGACCGGAGGGGTGAAAATGACTACATGGCCAAGGCAGGCCAGCTCCGCAGTGGACCCACGTGGCACCAACTACAGAATGGTGGCCAAGCAATACAAAGACGAAGGCGGCAATATTTTAAAATTACACGATGGTGTTGTTCGAGGCACCAGATGTCGATGTGGGAGCATCGGTTTGAAGAATTTAATGCGGGCGTTAATGACACCAGGCACTGCCATTATTAATAAATTACGGTTACAAAGACCAACGCGCAAAGAGAGACGAGATGGAGTTCGAGGGCATCGAGGCGTGTCCCTACGACAGTTCTAACGATCGACGCCTCAAATTTTCGGTCGATGGGACAGGAATTCACGGGGATTCCTTCGCCTCCCGTCATTCCAACAGCTTTGGACTCTGCCTTCCGCCTCAAACACTTTCCACAGCGTCATCCAATTGTCGGCGCCGCCTCCTCGTCGTATTATTCTGGATTTTGCGGTTTTGCGAGGAATCCGGTGCAACAAGAATATCAGAGACTTCCAAATCACTTGTCGTCGCAGGGTGGAATCCCCAGAATATTCTCGTGGAACGCCGCTTTCAGCTCACTGAATTCTTCGTCGTGGAGTGTCTACCGTTCAGGTTAGGGATGGATTCAAATACGTTCAGTACTTCTCCACAAGGAAAACATTTCAAGGAAAGAATCATGATTCATTATTAAAATAGGGGAGTAAAAAGAAAAAAAAGGGAAAACTTTGACCGCAACACGTTACTATAGTGGGACTCTCAAATAAAAAGAAAATTATCAAAATTGTAGTGGTCACATGGTATATCATCAAAGGGATTTTATTTACATCAAAAAAAAAAAATACATAAAATAAAAGAAAATAATATATGAAGACAAGCTACGTAAGAAAAAGGAAAAGCAAGCATTTGGAAAGCGAAAACCAAAGGGCAGCAAACAAAACGTTTCAATTGCAACAGGAAATGGAAACCAAGAGTTAAGGGAGAAATGATAGGTCATCTGCGATTTTAAATATGTTGTGAAAAACAGAGAACAAGACTGGAACTTTTGGCATGGCCAAATGGCGGCAGATTTTGATATGTAAACTTGGAACATAATTTGAATGTCAAAGCTTCTCTTCAAAAATTTCAGGCCTTGTTAGCAAGAAAGAATGAGAAATTTTCTGCATGCTCCATTTTAATTGTTCTATGTTTCTCCTTCCAAATTTCAGATTTGTATGTGAAATTTATGCCATTTTTTTGGGTCATTTCATGTGAATGTCTGCAATCTGGAAATTATTTTAAACCCTAGGAGCCAGCACCTAGTTTACTTTGATTGTGTTTGTTTTGCAGGTCAAATAGGCTAGGTTGCATGTACAAAACTCTCACGTATTCGATTTTGCAGGATGGGGTGCTATCAAACTGAAGGAGATTTTGCATTGCTGCATTTTCAGCAATTATTTTGATGCAAATTTTTAATTTTCTGTTTTCAAAAATTTTAATTTTAGAATTTTTTCTTATTTTCAGGCATTAAAATAAACATTTAAAAAATTTCAAAATCTAAAAATAATTTCACCATTGCGTAGGTTATACTTCAGACTTCCAATACGCACTTTGAAATTTCATTTGCGGAGTTGTTTAGTATTTTTAAAAATTCATCGAAGTTGTTGTTTTGTTATAGATTTTAAAAATCCGAAAATAGAAAATTTCCATTTTAAGGTCAAATTTCATTTTTCCAGTTTTGTTTTGCACTCATGAGCCTATGATGACATTCCCTTCATGGAAATTCCAATTTCATTGAAGGAGTTATGTTTTATGTCATTTTCACAAATTTCCATTTTGGGCCTAAAATTACCCTTTCTTCATAAAAATTCTAATTTTATGAAAGAGGGGTAATTTGAGTATCACATTGAAGGTATTTTTCTTAAAGCACTTAATTGTTCATCTTGATGAAAATTTTATTTCATTTAAGAGGGATAAGTTAAAGTGACATTTTGAAGCTACATTTGAAGATCCTATTCATCATTGAGGATTTAATGCAAGATAAAATCTATTTTAAAACCATAAAGATAAAAGGAATTAAAGCACTACATCGTGGTCATATGAGGGCCAACTCACATTTTATTTATTTTGATTAAATGAACAATCACTAAAGTTTCATGGTAAAATAAACCAACATTGCCCCTTGTTTACAGTTACTTGCAATCGCTAAGGTGTTCCAAGCATTTAAAATGAATATATTTTGCTAATATAGCGGGGACCTTGGAGAAGTTGGTTGTTTAACTTCTTTGCAAGAGGGGATTTGGAGCCCAAATCCTAAGGGAGAGTGTACTTTCACAATTGGGTGAAAATACCACTCAACAAGAATGTGGAAGCCTTGGATAACCTGATGATTTGGATATGGACTAGAAGAAAAATTTTGGGGAGTGATGAGATGGTTTTGATGGAATTTATTGATTTGAATTTGATGGGGGGAATATTGATGATCAAAAGAAGGAGAATATTGATGAGGAAGAATATTTTGGAAGAATTGATTGGGTTGGCCAGAAGAAATTATGATTGGAGGGTTGGATTTGGAATTGGAGGTGGATTGGGGATGGACACCATTGAAGATTGGGGTACCCAAGTTGAATTTTGGTTGGCCATGGTTGGTTGGGGTGGAACTACAGGAAGTGTAGGATTCACATGAACTTGTTGTCTAGCATTTTGATGTTGTAGAAGCAATCTATTCATGAGAATTGATATATCCTAAAGTTCTTGCTTAGACATGGAAGAAATTGACAAGGTTGCGGGTAAATTCGAAGATGAAGGTATGGATTGGAGGAAGTGGGCATGGGGCAAGTTGCACATGATGTGGCAACTTGAGAAGTTGGTACCTGTGAGGTAGCATTGATATACTCCTCATGCAAAGGATTGGAATGGGTTTGGATATAGCCAGATGGAGGACAAGTGTTAAAAACACTTGGGTTTTGTTGGGTTGGACTAGGAGAGGAAGGCATACCATATTCATAGGAAGAATTAGGATATCCTTGGGTGGGGTTGGATGGGTAGGATGTAGCCAATTTTGGTTGTTCAACATAGTCTTATCTAATGGGTTCTAGGACATAGTTAGAAGACATATGACTTCTACCTTATCCATATCAATTTGCGTTGATGGTTGCTCAATATTTTATGAAATGGATCCCTCCTATAGGAGAGATGGGAAAATGGGCCTAGATGGACTAGGTTGGATAGGATTGGAAGGGTTGGATACTGAAGTAGCGGGTGTGTTTATTATGTTTTCCATTAAATTATTTTGATTTAATATCTGTCTTATTTTGATTTTAAACCATAAAATAATTAAATCAAAATACAATTTTAGTATAATTAAATTTTAAAATTAAAAATAGAGCTAAAGAATTTAGAAACAAATAAAAAAATCAATCCTAAGTTTCACCTTGTGTGGCTTACCTTATTCATTAGTTATATATTTTTAGTGTAAATTCCTTTTAGATATGATAGTTTTGTGTGTTTTGTATATCCTAATCTTGTTTAATGAAAAATAAAGGTAAAAGACTATAGTTGGATGAGGCAACGGGTTTTTTTTGGTGATGAAATCCAACAAGTTTGATCGGGGGTAGTCCTAGGGTGTCTAAGGGTAGAGATTGGTGGATGGAAATGACTGCCACTGTCACCAAATCTCAAGCAGCAACTGGTGATGAAATGCAGTTACTACTATTTAAAGTGCAACATGTTGTGTGTGATTTATTTTAAATATTTCTATTCTTTATTATGATCAAACAATTTTAAAGGTAATAGATTCCACAAATATAAATTAGAATCCAACACATAAATGCAAATTTATTCTAAAGAGTGTGAAGTAATTCTTTTTTTTTTAACAGAAAACTCAAAATATGTGATGAATGAATGCACAGATGCTCTAAATGCAATTTAAAATGAATTTATTTTCAAACTACTTAATGTATGTTTGTTTTAAGCTTGAAATCTGAAAATAAGCAATGAAACGCTGAAATACGTAAAAACAAGAATTTGAACAAAATGGTTGTATGTCTTACCAAGAAGCCTAAGCTTTGCTTCAAATCATTGTCAAGTATAGCAGGGTACCTGTGTAGATGTAACAAGGCACATGTAGGGATCATTAGATGCCACATAACACCTACACAACTATCTATAAACTGTCACAAGACCATTCAAAAACCCTAATAGGTGATTTCGACTAGTTTTTTGCTCCAGAAAACCCTATAAAATGGAACAATAGAATGAAATTAGTACAAAAAAGTAAATAAAAAAGTAGAAACCTTGTGGGGTACCACCGTTATCACCATTTATGAAGAAAAAATATGACACTAAAGCAAATATGAAAGTAAAATAAATCAAAAACAAGAGATTGCACAAAATAAGATTTTATTCAATAAATGGGGGGAAGCTGAGAAAATCCTTGGTTACAATCTGTTTGTTCAAAATAACTTATTTTTATATAGTAAATACATATGCTAGGGTTATTTGAAATTCTAGTTACAAAACAAGTAGTGTCTCCAATGTATCTTGCTTCCAACAGGGTGAGTGGGCTTCTAGTTATCCATAATTGGGCCACTCTAGCTTCATCAGCTACTCAAAAATCCTTTATGAATACTACCTGATCTTGTACACACATCAAACATAAAGTCATTAGCAAATAAAATGAGAGTTCCATGGTGTGAACCCTCAAGAATGCAAATTAAAAACCCTATATATGAGTAAATAGAACATACAAAATCAAATAGCAACAAATAAAACACACATAATACTTAATTTGTTGTTCTATTGCTCCATTGCAGATTTGATGGCAGTGTGCTCTGGTGAAACCTGATGATCTTATGCGATAGGCTCCCATTTTACAACTGAAGGAACGATAAGCATTGCACTACACCTATAGAATGTGGTAGGCACACTGTTACACCTGTGGGATGAGTCATGCACTAGATTGTACCTATGGATTTGGGTTAGATCTATAGAATTAGATCGAGGGGATGCGAAGGGCTTGGTGGATGAATGAAAATGGCGACAGTGGAAGTGGGATGCGAAGGTGGCTAGAATCTAAAAATCCCAATGCAAGCTAGGATTTTTGGGAAGGATAAGCTAGGGAACAATCTACTCACAAGAAAAAATCTCTCAATAAGGTTAGGCCTCACAAGAAAATTAGAGCTCCAATGTTCAAGTTTTCTAGGGGTTGAGCATTGAGAATACTCCTATTTATTATCAAGCCTAGGGTTTTCTTAGGGTTTTAGCTTAACACTTTTGATCGTGTGGCTAATATTAAATTGGATCCAAAGGCTGATATTAAACTTTAGGTGTGACACGAATTAAGGAAGATGGACAGATGAGATTAGATCAGATCAAATGGTTGAGGTTAATCTGGCTTATAAATATATATTTTATAATAAATATATTAAAATATTATATAAAATATTATATTTAAATATAAATAATATAAAATAATATAAATAAGTCAAATAAGGGTCAAAAAATGGCGAGAAAAGACTAAAGTGGGTCATTGGATGGCGAGAAAGGCATGGAATGGCCATTTGAATGGCGGGAAAGGGTGATGGTGGATAAGTGGCTAGGATTCAATGTCTACAAAATATAAACATATTTATTTCTATAAAAACATTTCCATTTCATAAAGCAAGGTCCCATACCCTCATTTTACAAAATGAATCATAAACATATTTATTTCCATAAAAACCCTTCCATTTCATAAAGCAAGGTCCCATATCCTCATTTTACAAAATGAAACATAAACATATTTATTTTAAATTAAAAAGTCTAACACTAAGGGAAACCTTTCTCCTTAAAATAAGCTTCCCTACTCGACTAGAATAGAACAGGGGATTTATTATATATCACCCTACGACCTCCCAAGATAGTGCTCTAACAAGCTATGCTACACTCCACTGGATTTTGCCATAAACAAGTTATGCATAGCACTTCGGCTAGACAAGATACGCACAACACTTTTCCTAGACAAGCTATGTACAACACTTTGGCTCTAAATAGGCTAAGCATAGCACTTCAACTCTAAACAAGCTATGCATAACACTTTGTCTCTAAACAAGATACACATAGTACTTCATCTCTAAACAAGTTGCACATAGCACTTTGGATCTAAAAAAGCTATGCACAACACTTTGGCTCTAAATAAGCTACGCATAACACTTCAGCTAGACAAGCTACGCACAACACTTTGGCTCTAAATAAGCTACGCATAACACTTCATCTAGAAAAGCTACGCACAATACTTTAGCTCTAAATAAGCTATGCATAGTACTTTGGATATAAACAGGCTACGTACGGTACTTTAGCTAGACAAAATATGCACAAAACTTTGGCTAGATAAGCTATGCATAGCACTTCAGCTCTAAATAAGCTATGCACAACACTTCGGCTAGACAAGCTATGCACAACACTTTGGCTAGACAAGCTACACACAACACTTCGGCTAGACAAGCTATGCACAACACTTCAGTTAGACAAGCTACTTACAACACTTTAGATCTAAACAAGCTACACACAACACTTTAGCTAGACAAGCTACACATAGTACATCGACTATAAACAAGCTATGCATAACACTTTGACTAGAAAAGCTATGCATAGTACATCGGTTCTAAACAAGCTATGTACAACACCTCAGCTCTAAAAAAGCTATGCATAACACTTTGGCTATATAAGGTACACATAGTGTTGGCTCTAGACAAGCTATGCATAGCACTGGCTAGACAAGCTACACATAGCACTGGCTATATATAAGCAATGCTATAAACAACAAAGGGAACCATGAATGTGGTAAAACCAACATGGTTGCCTATCCTACTATTTTCCTTTAGATGTTCAGGTTGAGCTTGAGCACCTCCTCCTTTTCATTTTTATTGTGTCTTTTCTCCCTTCCCTCTACCATCTCCTTGTTACTCTAGCTCCCCATTTCTCCTTAGCACCCCACTCCTTTTTTTCCTTGACTTCCATCCACCAACCACTACCATTACTTCCACACCCCTTCGTCAGGTGGTAGAGGAGATATCCCTTCCTCTTGCCTTCCCATGGCACATCCAGCATTGAAGTCTTCTCTTACTCACATAGAGGAAACCATAGCCTCACTCTAGTGGGGCTATTCCTTGCATTAATGAAGCCACACCTCCTTTCTAGTTAGACTCTGCTATGGGTGATCTACTCAATTTCGAGGTAAGTTCTATTATACGAAATATATTTTATTACCTTTTTTTTTTGTAAAATTTGATCACTCATTTATTAAGGATAATCCACCATCTATCCACATGAATAGTTATTTTAAATAAAATGTTATTTTTATTCCATAATACATATATTTATAATTTAAAATAAATCTACCATTTATTTAAATGAATATCTATCTAGAATAAGACATTCTTTTTATTCAAGAATAGATCTATTTATTATTTAAAATAAATCTACCATTTAAATGAATATCTATCTAGAATAAGATATTATTTTTATTCAACCATGAGCAAGCCATATACTATATCAGTCACACTTTAGTTAGTTATGAAACACGATATGCTTGTGTAGCACCCTAAAATTGGCACAGTTAAACCATCAGTAAAAAGTAAAAATTTGAATTTTAACCCCAAAACCGCTCGTTAACCACTCACCTCATTTTTCGTGCCATTTTTAGAAGTTGTTTTGACCGTTGGACAATATCGTCGCCGATCTAACGATATCTTCCCAAATTGGATGAATTCATCTAGAACAAAACGTCTAGACAATTTCATCCCAAAACTAAATTTTTATAATTAGCTTCTATTTCAATGACCTCTCCAACTTGGGCAGAAGTGTGTCTGCACAGTTGGAGATTCCCACATTGAGGATCTTCTAGATTGGGATGATCCCAAACCTCCTAACCTCCCCCTAATCCTATATAAACTGGGATTTTTCTAGTTTATCCCCCTGATCCCCTCCCTGATTCCTTGACTACCTTCTTCCCCTGCCTGCTCTCCCTGACTCCCTGTAGGATATTATATTCGTGTTTTCAAGTTTTTGTTGCAGGATTTCAATGTGTTTTAGTCGAAGATAGCTGGGATCATCGTAGGTGATTCAACCACAATTTTTGGTGATCCTGTGAAAATCGATGATGATCTCATACGATTGCAGATGATCTTGACTACAATTCAGCTTAGGGGTAATCAGAGTCCCGAGTTTGTATTTTCTACCTCATTTCTTTATTTATTGGTGCATTAGATTAATTTACTTATGTTTTGCATCTTGGATTTCACCTCATTTAGCATAATTGCATGATAAGATTCAAAATAAGTTAGCAAAACATTGCATCTCATTTAATTTGATATCTGGATTTATTATTTAAGCATCTACACTCTTATTTCTATCACTTTGCATCATTCTTGTAATATTATTTTTCATTTTTGGTGTTTTTTTTCTTGATTGCAGGTTTCTGACGAATTCGTCAGGTCACTGATGATCCTGGGTGATCTCAGATGATCGACTATGATTTGGGATGATTATGTACAATTATAGATGATCCTATCATATCTAGGATGATTTGGACTCCTACAAGCTTTAGAATCTTCATCAGACATTAGAAATCAGGTGTACTCTTCTCCATTTAACATATTCTCTGCATTTAATCGCATTAGGATTCATTTATGTTTTTTGTCTTCATATAAATCAAAATTATCATATAGAATAGCTTAGCTTCATTTTGGCCAACCTAGGAATTTGAATGATTGAACATAAAGCGAACACATCAAACCCATTCTCAACCTAGGCATGGAAACTGCCACTCAAAGTTTCCTGGTGAACCCCACCATCCATAAAAAATTCACCTTTATACCCCTCCCCTAAGATTTACGACCTTCAAAGGGCCTCTTTGTTCGAGGTATTGTTCCATCCTTTTCGCATCCCCCTTCCAGGCACGAATCCTTTAGCCTGAAGGTAAGGGTGCAAAAAATTTGGGCGATACATTTTGGTGAACCCGACGTGAAACTAAAAACACCTTTTGAAAACAATCCAAAAAAAAACACATTATTAAGAACATCTAGAATCATTAGAAAACTATTAAATTTGCATATCATACTTAGATGGTAGATTATAATAGAAGATGAGCAATATCAATAAATGTTGAAAATCAATTAACGACCATAGAGATTACTTCTGTGCTTACCTTTGAGGAATACCTTGAGAACACAGTTGTGTTACTTGTGTCTTCTGAATTATACACCTTTGAGGAATACCTTGAGAACACAGTTGTAGTACATAAATTTCTATCTCTTATAGAGGATCAAGAATTTGTTCTTACGGATAGAAAGAGATGGAATAGAGTTCCTAGAGCTATGTTGTATCGAGAGTATTGCCATGAACTTTATTTTTACATGTCAGAGTCTGAAATAGATCATATTACCATAGCACACTTTGTCAAGTTCTTGAAAAACAACTTCTAATTTGAAGAGGAGCATTTCATGAATCTTGATGAACTTGACCCTATCAATGATATCCATAAACTATTCATATAAAACTAAGTGAGTCTTTCTACTATTGTTTCTTATAACTAGCATGTTGTTTGTTATTTTTATTCTCGTAAAATAATAATATAATAAAATCACAAAAAAAAAACACAAAAAAAACAAAAAAATAATAACAAAACATTTCCTTTAAAATATTATAGTAGGTATATAGTTAAAATATATACCTCCAAACCCTATTGCATATATATATAAGTATATATATTTGCTAAAACCTAAGTTTAGCACAATGCCTAGACTTAGGAATGGAAAACAAACTAAAGAAGATGAGGATTGGTTAGGAAGACCATTAACTAAAAAAAATGTCCCTCCTAAGGACCAAGTTTAGGAAGAAGAAACCCTAGACCAACAAGAAGAAGAGCTTGCTGTAGCAAATGAACAAGAAGAAACTATTAAAGAGGAAGGATCCTCATCCCCTAAAATGTCTCCAGGAGGAGCTATCACTTTTGAGAACATGGAACAATTATGGAAGTTCATTAACACTAATATTGGTGTTTTTAATAGAGCATCCCATATGGACAAGGATCAAATTAGTGAAACTCAAGCAACTCTAGAAGAAGTATTTCAAATATGCACTAATCCCTTGTCCTTTATTGATCAAGAGAGTGATCAAGATGGACCATCCAATTTGGATATGGCAGCTGTGATCTAGAACATGCAACAATAGCAGGTTACCCAACCATCTAAAGTGCCTATTAACAAGCCTAGGGTCATTCCCACACAAAAGAAACCATCATTTACTACTCTATTTCGCCAAGCTCTTGACCAAAATACCTCAAATCAACAAAAACCCAAAACAAAACCGAACACCAATTACCAACAATCTAAGGTACAACATAATACTATTACAAATCCCCTTCATGATATTATTCCTACCAACAATTTGCATAATAGAAATATAACAGCTAATCCTTATGTCACACCATCATACGCTCATAGATCCCATACCTATGTGCCACCAAACCAATATGGGGGACAAACTAGCAATCTGGAAGCCATGGTGAAACAGTTAGTTTCCCGCATGGACCAGATAGATCCCTACCATCCCTTGTACAATTATCAAGAGATGTGTAGTCAGCCTTTAGATCCTATAGTCATAGCATAGCCGTATCCTAAACATTTTCCTATGCCTGTTCTTCCCATATATAAAGGAACCAAATATCCCATAGAGCACCTTTGTATATTTAGGATAGCATGTCATGATATATCACATGATGACTTGTTATTGCTAAAAATGTTCTCGAAAAGCTTGGGATGAATGGCATTAGAGTGGTATTATCAATTGCCCACTAATTCTTTGAGGAATTTCAAAGAAACTACCAAGTCTTTTGTTCATCAATTTAGTGCCTACATCAAAAGAGATGTGACCATTAAAGATTTGTATAACTTAAAACAGGGCAAAGATGAATGCTTTGCTGATTTCCTAGCTAGGTGGAGATAGTTGATAGGAAAATTGCACTTTGTGTTACCTTATAGGGAGATGTTGGACATCTTTATTAATAATTTGCAAGAGAAACTATCTTATGAATTATCAACTGCTACCTTGACCACCTTCGATCAGGCTATAGACTTAGCCCAAAGAGTGGAAGATGCTCTCATTAGGAGAGGCCAGCTTAAAAAGAGAGATGATGAGAAAACATCCAAAAATTAATATAAGAATAAAAAAGTTGTGGGTGATGGAGTCACCGATAGCAAAAATACTGCTAATGTTAATGCTGCGAAGACAACGAAAAAGTTTGTACTGAAACTTCCTGATAAACCTCCTCAAGAATTTACTAGGTTAAATCAACCTTTATCAACTATTCTACCACAATTATTAGAACGAGGTTTAATTCAATTACCAAATATTTGGGAACCTAATCCAACTATACCCGGATACAGAGCAGATTTACACTGTGACTTCCATAGAGGACCTGGACACACTACCAACTCTTGTAAAATATTAAAACATAAAATACAAGAATTGATTGATAACAATGAGATGGAGGTGCAAGCCTTTCAACCTAAGCAAAATCCTCCTAATAATGTTCAAAATAATACCCCACAAAACCAGAATCAGAATGCCAATCAATCATTGGACATCTTTCAACATCCCTTACCAAAACATGGTAAGGAGGTGGCTAATCAAATTGAACATCATAATGTCCCTCCTCCTGCCCGATATGTAGGAACTATTAGTGGGCATTTACCTATTCATGATCTAGAAATATTTGACACAACTTTATCCGTGGTTACAACCAGACCTCTATATAATATTTAGATACCTGATCTTAGTGATACAAAATACGAGACTGAGAGTGATATGGAAATCACATCAAATCAATCGAATAGTTCTAATGATGAATCAGATCCTATTCACCCTATCACAAGTTATATGGTTCCAGAAGAGCCATTTCCAAGAAGAGTCACTACTAGACCCTCATCTCACCAATTACTTTCTAATGAGCTAGATATAAACGCTAGACCAAGACCCATTCATCATCCACAGAATAATATTGTGGGTACCATCGAAGCTATTACTAGACAACAGGCTCAAAATTCTCAACAAGATCAAATTTAGAATGGTGGATCAGCTCCATTTGTTTTGAAGGTTCCTAATAAAGGGAATCATTCACCTAATGTTCAGCCTAAACCTCCTTATAATATTAATGAACAATTATCAAATATTACAACTAGAATTTCTCTTTTGGACCTTTTAAAATCTTCTCCTACACATAGAGATGAATTAATGCTCACATTAAGTCAGATGATGGTACCACAAGACATTCAACCTGAAGCCATGGCCAATACTATAATAACTCGTGAAGTTGATTGTATTGAATTTCGGGATAGAGACATACCACAACATAGTTTACATAAAGATAACCCCCTGTATATTACTGCCTTAATTGGAGATGTAGTAGTCAAACGAGTCTTGATTGATAATGGTTCATCTATAAATATCTGCACTTTTGATTTCTACCAAATATTTGAGTTTAGAAGTGATGAAATGAAAAGAACTGATATGATTATAAAAGCTTTCAATGAAGAAACACAAGAAACGTGTGGAGTTATTACCATTCCATTGTAGGTTGGTCCAAGAACCTTGGATACTATTGTGTTTATTGTACATTGCCCTACATCGTACAATATACTCTTGGGTCATCCTTGGATCAACATGATGCGAGTTGTTCCCTCAACTTTACATCAATGTGTTAAGTTCAAATTTAAGAATCAGTTGGTTACCATTCATGGTGATCCAAGACCCTTTGATATGTGTGCTTTGGCAGAACCTATTGGAGTTCAATTTTACCCTACTCTATCATCCACACATCCTAATTCTCATTATCCATCTAAACATGTGAAACTCACACCCACAATGTCATCTACTTCTTCTCCATCAATTGCACCTTCACATATAGCTCAACCATCTTCTGAACAAACCACATTAGGACCTAAGAAAGATCCTAATCCCACAACCAATGTCTCTTGTTCTACTCCTATAACTTCCATACCTATAATAGACCCATTTATCGATACCTCTACACTATCTACATCCACCAAATTCATATTTTTTACATCGAAAGACGTAGGGAATGTTCCTTCTACCTCTTATGCTCTTACTGACGAGCTCTTTCCCAATCTATCTAAAATTCTTATATCAAAAGAAATGAATGCTTCTATGCAAGATTCCATTAATTTAAATAATTTTCCACCATCTCCTCATACCTTGGGCCTCCCACAGCCTATGGGAAGTATTTACCAAGTTAGGATCTATGCCTTTATTTATAAGGGATATGACTGGGGTAGAATACCTAGAAACCTCATAACTCATTATTATGGATATGCTCGATGTTATTTTACTAATGAGTATATTAAAGCCAAACCTATAATGCTTAAATTGGGATATAAAGGGAAAGGTTTGGGACCTTTCTAGAATGGTATGAAAGAACCTTTTGAGGTAGAAGCATGGCCCGCTTGATGTGGTGTGGGCCTATTTTCTAGTAAGGGTTAGCCATTCCCATTTGAGGATGATGACCATCTTATATGTTACCAAGATTATTTAGATGAACGTGATACTTTGCATTTAATGAATAAGACATTCACATGTAATATGCTATCTATAGCTTATCCTGAGATGATCGCTCAATCCGACGATGAGTTGGAGGGAGATATCTTTCACGATGTCTCCATTGAGGAATTATTACATAATGGATTTTATTTTGATGGTTCTATACCTAGTATAGCCCAACTTGAGGCCACGACTCCTCAAGATGAATTATCCAAGCTAACCTTGGAAGAATTACAAGAATTGGGCGTTTCACCCACCCCACCTAATTTTGAGAAAGATCTACACATGGAAGTAGAAAATGTCATAAAAATTAACATTGGAACCAACAATAACCCTCACATAATCAACATTGGATCAAAATTGAGTCAAGAAAAATAGGATAAATACATTGTTTTTCTTAAATAATATGAAGATGTTTTTGCTTGGACATATGAAGATATGCTAGGTTTAGACCCTTCTGTAGTTATGCATCACCTAGGAGTGCATCTAGATGCTAAACCTGTTAAGAAGAAGCTTAGAAAAATGCATCCTAAAGTGGCCTTACTAGTCAAAGGGGAGTTAGAAAAACTCTTGAATGTTATTTTTATACAAGCCATTGATTATGTTGAATGGATCTCGAATGTAGTTCCAGTAACTAAGAAAGAAGCTACTAAGATTAGGGTTTGTACAAACTTTAGAGATATTAATGCCGCATGTCCTAAAGATGATTTTCCCCTTCCCAATATGGATCAGATCATTGATTTTACTACTGAGAGTGGAATGATATCCTTAATGGATGGATTTTTTGGTTATAATCAGATCAGGATAGCTCCTGAAGATCAGGCTAAAATAGCCTTTATTACCCCTTGGGGGACTTTCTGTTGGAAAGTGATGCCATTCGGTTTGAAGAATGCAGGTGCAACCTATCAACGAGCCATGACTTATATCTTTCATTATATGATGCATGATATACTACATGATTATGTAGATGACATTATAGTGCATTCTACTAAAGAAGATGACCATTTAGATGACTTGAGAAAAGTATTTGATCGGTTAAGGGAATATCTTATCCGATTGAATCTAGCCAAATGTATATTCGGAGTCAAGTTAGGTAAATTATTGGGGGTTATAGTTTCTTTACGTGGCATCAAAATTGACCCTCTCAAGATTATGGCTATCACTGATATGCCCACACCTACAAATATATCTGAATTACGGAGTCTATAAGGTAAGCTTCAAGCTATCCATCACTTCATCGATAAGCTGGCGGATAAAACTAGACCCTTTCTTAAGCTTCTTAAGAAGGATGTCTCTTTCCATTGGGATGATGAATGTAAGGAAGCATTTGAACTCCTTAAACAATATCTTCTTAACCCACCTGTACTTTCACCACCTAAACCTGATCGCCCATTTATCTTGTATATTTTTGCTTTAGATTTTGCTTTAGGAGCTATGTTAGCTCAACTTGATGATGAGAAAAGAGAGCGTGCTAATTATTACATTAGAAGAACATTAATTAGTTATGAAACCCGCTACACAACATTAGAGAAGTTATGTCTAGCAGTCATATTTTCTACACAAAAACTATGCCATTATATGCTCAATCAAAAAACATACATTATTGCTAAATTTGATCCCTTACGATATCTCATGAGTCGACATTATTTATCGGGTCGCACAGCGAAGTGGGTTCTTGCTCTAAGTGATTTTGAACTCACATTTATAGGATAGAATTCTATTAAGGGTTAAATCATAGCAGATCAATTATCTGTTGCACCCTTAGAATCCACCCATCCCCTCGTCATTGAGTTTCCTGACGAATGCCTTAACCTAGAGGCGGATCATTCAGAGCAATGGTCCCTATACTTTGACGGAGCCCGATGCATGAGTGGGGCTAGTGTAGGTATTATTTTGATATCTCCACAGAAACATCTCATACCTCTATCCTTTAAATTAACATTTACCTATACTAATAACACTACTGAATATGAGGCTCTAATCCTTGGATTACGAGCTGCCCTGGCACTGAAAATTAAAAATATATTAGTTTTTGGTGATTCTCAACTTGTTATAAATAAAATTAACTATGTTTATCATACCATAGATGATAAATCATGCCCATATATATGTATTACAATTAATATCTTTATTTGATCAAGTTACCTTGGAAGCTATTCCTAGAACTAGCAATCGTGCGGCTGACGCTATGGCCGCAACTGCATCTCTTTTACCCTTGGAGTTAGATGACGAATATGCTACCATAATTATTCGTCGACTCCAAGAACCCACTTCAACTAAATCATGCTTGGAACCTTTGGACGTGTTTCTAATCAATGAAACTATTCTTGAACTTTGGTACACTGACATCCTCAATTTTCTTCAAAATGGGACCTTCCTTGAAGGTTTTAATAGAAACCAGCGTCGATTATTATGTAGACGAGAAAGTCACTTCGTAATAATTGGCAATACATTGTATCTTAATAATATGTTTGAATCTAGAAGAGTCTAGATCATCTTTGAGTGAAGCCCACGATGGATCTTGTGGGGGACACTTTAGTGGTAGCACCATTGCTAAGAAGCTCCTTAGGATAGGATATTTTTGGCCTACCATGGAGAATGATGCACATGATTACGTGCACCATTGCGACAAGTGCCAAAAACATGTTGACCTTGTCCATGCACCTGCACAAGAACTACATGCTATTTCATCTCCTTGGCCCTTTTCAAAATGGGGCTTAGACATCATCAAAAAAATCGATCCTGAGTCATCTGATGGACATAAATTCATCATAATCGCCACCAAGTATTTTACGAAGTGGGTCGAAGCTATGCCCTTAGCTTCTTGCACTAGAACGCAAGTTTCAAGTTTATTCTTAATTAAATTATTTGTAGGTTCAGAATTCCTACAAATCTTATCTCGGATAATGGAACTTGTTTCAAAAACAAAGATGTAAAGAAACTATGTCAAAAATATAAAATTCAACATCGTTGGTCCACTCCCTATTATCCTCAGGGTAATGGCCAAGCAAAAGCATCTAATAAAACATTAATTAAAATACTCAAGAGACTGGTCAATAAACATGGTTGTGATTGGCACATTCAATTATATCTTGCTTTGTGGGCTTATCGAACTAGCATTCATACTCCCACGGGCACTTCACCTTTTGTTTTGGTTTATGGCACTGAAGTTGTTTTTCCCTTTGAAATAGAAGTTCCTTCTTTGGCTCTGCTACTTCAAGATACTAAAGTAGGAGATGAATATCATGCTGGAAGATTTAGTCAGTTGGAAATCCTAGATGAGAAGTGCATTAATGCTTTGGAGCATCTTCGTGCCTACCAGAACAAGCTCAAACGAGCATATCTCAAGAAAGTTCATAATCGATCCTTTGAGATCGACGACCTCGTCTTAAAAGAAAATAAAAAAAATACTAATGCAACTAAAGACCTTAAAGGCAAATTTGAGCCTAACTGGCTTGGGCCATATATTATCACTGCTAAATTTGGATCGGGAGCATACATATTAGCTACCTTAGATGGTAAATATCTTAAAGAACCTATGAACATTATGCATCTTAAGCGCTATTATGCATAAATATGGTAATTTCGTCACTTTATATATTATACATATTGTCTCATATTAGTAATTCATATAAAAATTTCAAAAAATAGTAATATTATGTATTCTCTCAAATCATAAATTAAAATCAAAATAAAAAAAATCAAAATCATCAAAATCCTCAAAAAACATCTTCTATTTTGCACCTGTCAATTCTTGAAGTATTGCATTTATATTTTTAGTTATTTTGGATAAATTAGCATTTATCTGGAATCCCTCACTTTCACACTCACATGAATAAATATCTTGATCTTATTTGGTATGATTATTAATCTCTCTTATATCGAAGTCCACAGTTGAATTAAATAAAGTTTTGAGCATAGAGAACCGATCTTGTTAATTACTTGAACCAAGTACACCTTTTCACATTAAAATGATTTCATTGCAAATTCAAAATGATGCTACACAGTAGAAGTGGTCTCTTGAGTGAAAAGTTTCCCCTACTATCCTATCATGCACATGGTCTAGAATCTTTGAGAATTGACAAAAGGACAAGCTCACCCCTGCCTAGAATAAAAATCCCTTGCTCTACAACCAATCCGAGCAAGTATCCCTAGTCTAGGAAGAAAAAGAAAAGCAAGAAAAATCATGAGAAAAAGAGAAATTATTTAGAAGCATTATCATTTTGTACCATCTCAGCAATATTTTAGCATTATCTCAATGGCAAGAAAAATACAAAAAAAGAAAAAAAGAAAAATAGAAAAAGAAAAGAAAAGAAAAAGCAAAAAGCAATAAATCCCTTCCTCCCCCTTTTGAAAGAAAAGAAGGGTGAATGAGCTTGAATCCCTGGAATTCTCAATTATTCAAAAATTGTGAGGTAAGCCCCATAATAGGTGGTTTGTGCCCAACCCGCTTGGCCTTGGGTAACTCCTAGCATGGTGATATGTCTGTCACATTAGTGACCTTATTTTGTACAAACCTATGTCCGCTCATGGATCAACTAGCTCTTGATGACCCGACTTACATAGTAGTCTGGTATGGTTACATGCATATAAATCATGGTCAACGAACACTCATTTGGTTAATTCAAATTACTTGTATCAAATTATCTTGCTCAAAATTGGTAAATGAACAATACAATTGCACACACATTTGTGTTTGAGATATTTTGTATCATTATGATAGATCAAGATCGACAACGAACTCACATATGCACACGGGGTTCCTTATAAATGTCAAATTTGTCTTTGAAATAATTTAAAATATTTATTCAAATCTTTTGGACTAATTTGACTTTCTTACCTGAGAATATCTGCTTAGCGTAAAATCAATTAAATACATTTTTTTCAAATATCCAAAATTTTCTTGCAAAACATGTTCAAAATCTAGCAATAAAGTCACATTTATATATTTTTGACTTTCGCAATGATGGTATAGTTCCTAAACCTAAATTGGAATTTTATGCCTAATGCAAGTCCTCATTTGTATATTTTTTGTTTATCTCAAAATCAAAAATCAACTATGCAATAAAACTATTGTATCAATTTCTTCTTTGGATTTTGCGATGATGGTATAAGTCTATACCTAAAATTCTATGCCTAGCACAAACCATCATTATAATTTTATTTCCCATTTATTTAATCCATAAAAGCATATGGCTTAAATCATTATGTTACACAATTGTGCTTTAAAAAGAACGAAAACTTTCCTATTTCATTTCATTATGTCAACATTCATTTTTTTTGTGACGATGGTATAATTCCTAGGGAATTGTTCAAATTTCTATCATACTTAGGAATTTTATGCCTAGCAAAAATCATATTTTTAATATTTCATGCATAAGACTTTCATGGAAATCTAAAAACAAATCATCACTATCATCATTTTTCATCATCACAACACAAAGTCTTAAGAAAGTCTCTTAAGCACCCTTTTACTTTTAGCAATATTTCTCTCATACTGGGATTAGCTTAATGACCTAGCGAGCGGTGACTCCATGAAATGGTCATGTAACAACGACAATGTCCTTTGAAATTATTTTTAGAAGACACTTTATTTTTCAAAACACACCACACCAACCAGTTTGTTTACATCAGATTATTCCATTTAATTTTATAGCATGACATAAAATTATAATATTTTCAACGACATAATTACATGAATAGTCAATCAACATATTAAAGCATCATAAAACATATGCACAAGTCATATCACAAAAAGAACATCATATATATCAAGAAGTATATACATCATATCAAAACGGATTGGTATGCCACAATCTATACCCTGGCATACTCAATCATCTCAAAAAATAGTCTATGTACAATATGCATCTAGTCTTGAGAAGACCTCAAGCTCTCAGCCTCATCTCCTCTCCCACCCTGAGGTGGAGGAGGTGGTCCCATCGAAGCCCATCTTGTGTTGCGGTTCCTCGATGTCGATCATGATGATGTCCTCGATGACCCCATCCTGATCGACTTCGTAATGCCGACTGGTAGCTGTATCCTCTGGCTCTCTGGAACTAGCTAGTAGTACATTCCCTAATAGAACATGGTCTGAGCAACCGCCAGTGCTAGTTCCAGAATGCTCGCCCCTCCACCCCGAGCCCTGAGCCATGTAGCCTCATCCTATAGAGTCTGCACCTAAGCTCGTAGGTGGGCATTCTTCACCCAAAGAGTTGCCATTTCATTGCTCTCCCCCACCTTGACACCCTTGCCCCTATCAAGTGATGGTGGCCTATCCCTCTATTGAGAAGGGAGTCTCTCTCTCCTCTCCTCCCTCCTCTCTGATTGTTGTTGTCTCTCTAGAGCCTGTGGTGCTCTTCGATGTCTCTCCTAAGGAGGTCATCGCTGATCCATCCCTCTATGACCTCCTCGCTGCATCGATGGTATCCTGGCACCGCCTCTCCATCTGTTGCACTACATCATGCATCATACCCTGTTCCCTCATCATCCGAGGAGGGCGGATGCCTGCATACCAAGCATCATACCCATCTGCTACCCCCGCATCATCCCCATCCATTGGCTGAATGGGGGCATCATCAGCATCTTGACTCTAGAACCGCTGCATGTCTAGAGCCCCACTTAGTGTGGTGTTATCCCGCACAGTCTAGGAGTACTCATAATCCCTAAGAGAAGGGATCCCCTACTATAGACCGAACTACCTCAAAACTCGATCGTAGCGATGGAGCTCTACCTCTCCCCACTCTATCCTCAACCATATGACTCACTTGATGTGAGCCAACTCTTGTCCATCCTCTTCCCACCTTGGATGCTCTCTCCATGGTCTCCAGGTGATCTGATCTGGGGTGAGGTCATCCAAAAACCTCCGGGATGTCGGTAGATCTATCCGCCATTGTGACCCTCTCTGGAGCCACCAATAGAAAACCTGGGGTCTCTCCCGATCAACTCCTATCAGTGGAAGCCCTATCGACCTTCACACCACAATGTGCTCCTAGCACCAAATCTGTAGCAGTGATGTCAACACTAGAAATCGACCCCCCTTGTAGATGGCCCCATAAAGGATCCTATACAAGTGACACAGTACAAAGCTACCCTAAGCAAACCTATATCCATGGTATCTCATGTCACAAACCACATCTAAGAGTAGCCATGGTAATTTGCATCTGCTCTGGTGGCATAGAAGAAGGCCACCCACCACCCCTACCAAAACCTGGGTCAACCGAGACGCCCTAGGCATCTACCTCAAAGCCTCGATGTTCACTTCGCCCTTCTCCAGGGTGAAGCTTGGGTCACTACACAATCTCATCATGGTGTGGCCTTGATTGGCCAAAGGCATCATGAATCGATCGTGTATGGGGATCCTCAAGATCCTCCATACATCCTCTAGAGTGGGAGTCATCTCCCCTATTGGTAGCCGGAAGCAGGATGACTTCGGATACCATCTCTCTGCTAGGGCTATCAGTAGCCCCATGTCTATAGGAATTTGTGGCATCTCTGCCACATGTTGCTTTCCTACCTCTACCAATCTATCTCACTCGGCCTGATCGAGCATGGCCAAATCATCTCTTAGACCGTCGTATTTCCACTCCCGACTCTTTAGTAATCCCCTCTACAAAATAAATAATAAAACAACAAAAATCATTAGTACATAATCATTAAAAAAATCAATTAAAATTAAAATCATCTCATAAAAGTTTATATCACCCATTATTGGATGATATCGTACCAAATTTAGACAAAATCATCCTTAATAGGACGAAATCATCTCCGTTCTTCAATTTGGGGATCACCCCTTATTGGACGGGATCGCCCCTATTTCTCCGATTTTGTCCTTAGACGAAATCGGTGATATAGGGACGATTTCGACGAAATTGGGATGATTTCAATGAAATTGGGACAATTTCGTCCCGATGTCGTCGATGGCCTAAAAATGGCCGCGACGCCCAAAAACAATTAAAATTCAAATAAAAAAATCAAGTAAATCAAGTTAAAAACATAGTACACTAGGTTTAGATCCTTACCTGCAACCCACACTGGACCTCTGTCGATCTGTGCATCGTTTCCACCATTTCACCTGTAGAGCTCTGAAACAGCAAAAGTGAATAGTAAAAATGAATTAGGGTTTTACCCTATTTTTCTTATTTTTATTTTAAAATGACATTTTTTCAATTTTTTGCTTTTTCGTGCTTTTACCTCAAACGTTCGATTTGGGTAAAAACTCGGAGGGGGCACCATAGCAAACAGTCGTTCGATTCGAACTAGAATCGTCGTCTAAAAAATGGAATAAAATTTTGCTTTCTCGTAAAGCGTAAAGAACTCGTATTTAACGCATTTTCTTCAAAAAAATTTCTAAAGAGGGGGCAAAATGTAGCACCCTAAAATTGGCGCAATTAAACCATTAGTAAAAAGTAAAAATTTGAATTTTAACCCCGAAACCGCCCGTTAACCACTCACCTCATTTTTTGTGCCATTTTTAGAAGTTGTTTTGACCGTTGGATGATATCATCGCCGATCTGACGATATCGTCCCAAATCAGAAGAATTCGTCTGGAACAGAACGTCCAGATGATTTCGTCCCAAAATTGAATTTTCATAATTAGCTTATGTTTCAATGACCTCTCCAACTTGGGTAGAAGCATGTCTACGCGGTTGGAGATTCCCATGTTGAGGATCTCCCATATTGGGATGATCCCCAACCTCCTAACCTCCCCCTAATCCTATATAAACTAGGATTTTTCCAGTTTATCCCCCTAATCCCCTGATTCCCTGATTCCCTGACTGCATTCTTCCCCTGCATGCTCTCTTTGACTCCCTACAAGATTTTATATTTGTGTTTTCAAGTTTTTGTTGCAGGATTTCACTGTGTTTCAGTCGGATATAGCTCGGATCGTCGTAGGCAATTCAACCACAATTTTGGGTGATCTTGTCAAGATCGACGATGATCTCGTACAATTGCAAACGATCTTGATTGCAATTCATCTTGGGGGCAATCAGAGTCCCGAGTTTGTATTTTTTACCTCGTTTCTTTATTTATTGGTGCATTAGATTAATTTACTTCTATTTTGCATCTTGGAGTTCACCTCATTTAGCATAATTGCATGATAAGATTCAAAATAAGTTACCAAAACATTACATCTCATTTAATTTGATATCTGGATTTGTTATTTAAGCATCTACACTCATTTCTATCACTTTGCATCATTCTTGCAATAGTATTTTTGGTTTTTGGTGTCTATTTTCTTGATTGCAGGTTTCTGACAAAGGGTGATCTCAGACAATCGACTATGATTTGGGATGATTATATACAATTACAGATGATCTTGTCATATCCGGGATGATTTGGACTCCTACAAGCTTTAGAATATTCATCAGACATCAGAAATTAGGTGTACTCTTCTCCATTTAACATATTCTCTGCATTTAATCGCATTAGGATTCATTTATGTTTGTTGTCTTCATATAAATTAGAATTTTCATATAGAATAGCTTAGCTTCATTTTGGCCAACCTAGGAATCTGAATTATTGAATATAAAATGAACACATCAAACCCATTCTCAACCTAGGCATGGAAACTGCCACTCAAAGTTTCCTAGTGAACCCCACCATCCGTTGAAAATTCACCTTTATACCCCTCCCTCGAGAGGCACGACCTTCAAAGGGCCTCTCCGTCCAAGGTATTGTTCCATCCTTTTCACATCCCCTTTCCGAGCACGGATCCTTTAGCCTAAAGGTAAGGGTGAAAAAAATTTGGGTGATACAGCTTGCATGGAAAATCTTTTCTTAGAAGTAGTCTTTGCTATACAAAAGCTACGCCATTACATGCTCAACCACATAACCTTCGTAATCACCCATGATAACACCTTATGATACATGATGAATAAGAGTTATTATAACTCTTGTACTACCAAATGGATCATGCTCATTATTGAATTTAACCTTAAATTCATTTCTCAAAATCCCATTAAGGGATAGGCGATTTCTGACCAACTCATTGAGGCTCCCTTACTTGACAACCAACCACTTCTCATTCAACTTCCCAATGATTCTAATTTCCATATCATCGAAGCTGAAGAATATGTCAAACCAAAAATTCCATATGATCTAACATTATTCTTCGATGGCTCCCATTGTACCCATGCTGAGGGTGTTGTAATCATATTTTTCACTCCTAATGGGGAACCTATCCATTTCTCCTTTAAAATAGATTTTCCTTGCAAAAATAACAATGTTGAATATGAAGCTCTCATTTTCAATTTAAAGTAAGCACTTTCTATGCATATTGGATGCCTATAAATCTTTGGTAATTCCTTCCTTATCATAAATTAAGTCAAGAAATTATGGTAATGTCATTACCCTATACTCCAAAAATACAAGAAAATTGGTCAGTAGCTCCTCGCCCAACTTGAGTGATATGATATTGAGGCCATCCCATGTTCTTCCAACCATTTTGCTGACACCATGGCTCCTCTAGTATCTTTAGTACTGCAAAAACCCCTCTCTAAAACAACACATGTGTTCATTCACACCTTATCCCAATATGTTATTTCACCTTCACCCTTAACCAACGATGATGGCATCCATGTCATCCATGTCGAGCCACATGAACTTTGGTTTTCTTAGATTAAGGATTACATTAAGTTAGGCTTCCTCCCTTATGATCTACCACATACTCATCATTGTGCATTTAAATAAAGGGTGATTCACTACACATTGCTGGGGGACATCCTCTACCATTGTAGTCATGATGGCATCCTTCTACGTTGCCTCAAATTACAAGAAGCTCAATGAGTGGTTCAAGAAACCCATGATGGAACTTGTGGTGGCCACTTCAGTGGCATGGCCATTACCAAACACATCTTACGCATGGGATACTATTGGACCAAAATGGAGCATAATTGTTGTGAGTATGTTAAATGATGCATCAAGTGTCAACAACATGCCAATCTCACACACTTGCCCTCACAAGCACTACAACCCATCCAATCCATGTGGCCCTTCTCACAATAGGGTTTAGATCTTATAGGGAAAATCATACCTACTTCATCTAGCAACCATAATTTCATCATCACTGCTATCGATTATTTCACAAAGTGGAACAAAGTTATCCCACTTTTCCAAACCATGAGATCCAAAATTGTGGTTTTCATCACTGAACACATCGTATGTCATTTTGGAATTTCCTTGCAAATAATTTTAGATAATTGTACACCATTAAAAAATAAGAATATTCATGCATTGTGCACCAATTTCAACATCCATCATAGCTTCTCTATCCCATACTACCCTTAGGGTAATGGCCAAGCTGAAGCTACCAATAAAACCATATGTGCCATCTTTCATAAAATAATGGTAGAATATCATCAT
Source organism: Wollemia nobilis (assembly GCA_028583015.1). Taxonomy (NCBI): domain Eukaryota; kingdom Viridiplantae; phylum Streptophyta; class Pinopsida; order Araucariales; family Araucariaceae; genus Wollemia; species Wollemia nobilis. The sequence goes on from JAQPPZ010000492.1 coordinate 150,369, forward strand.
GATTGGCATAATCAAATGCCATTGGCCTTGTGGGCCTATCAAACGAGCATTCATACCCCCATTGGGGCAACACCCTTCTCTCTTGTCTATGGTGTTGAGGCCATTATGCCCCTAGAGCTTGAGATACCCTCCTTGCGCATATCCATGCAAGATTTCATAGATGATGATATCACTCGTCACGCCAGACTCGACCAATTGAATCTCCTCGATGAGCATCGCATCCATGCTATAGAACACACTCGTGTTTACCAAGACCATACTCATCATGCCTATAACAGCAAGGTACACCAAAACGAATTCTAGATCGACAACTTTATTCTTAAAGAGAACCAACAGATCACTAGCCAACCTCACCCACTCTGTGAAAAATTCATGCCCAATTGGCTAGGTCCTTACATTGTCACCCACAAATTTAGTTCTTGGGCCTATCGATTGGCTAATATTGAAGGTCTGGTAGAACCTGAACCAATCAATATCATTCATCTTCATGCATTTAATGCCTAACTATGTTAGGTATAATTCACTAGTCATTGTATACATCACCACCATCATATTGTATATATCATCTCGCTAGTACACTCACGATGCACATTGCACCAAATACACACTCCTCACTTTTTGTTACACAACAGAAAAAATATTTATATGTCATTTTTATGTTGTTTATATATTTTGTCTTGCAGGTTCACTATCATCGATTATGCCACCTTCTTTGGGACACATCACACTAGATCTACATCATGATATACCTTCAGCCCATCATGCAGGACTTCTTGATGCTCCTCCCTTCACCAATCACCTCGATTGAACATATGGAGCCACCTGACTCTATTCATGTTCATCATTCATATTTCTCTTCCCATATAGACCATGACACTCTAATCTAGCCTCATTCTCCTAAGAGTAGAGATTCCCCCATCTCTCCCCACTCTAATGATAGTCATGATACCATTTCTACCTTTGTATACATGGGGTAACATTCCCCCTCCTCATACCCAAACATGAGGAACCCATCTCCTCCCACCTTCATTGATGAGAGAAATTTATACATACCCGCTTCTTCAGCTCGACGCCCTTCCTTTGTCTCCTTCCCCCAACAAGGGGAACCCACCTACTTTCTCCCACTCCTCGGGGTTACCTTCACCCCTAGCCAATGGGATGTCACCTTATGATTAAGACCTTCATAGGCATATTTCTTAGTCCACCCCTTCGTGTACATACCCATATCGCCTTCGTCGCTCCTTGCAACCATTGTGAGCCCCACCTATTCTTAGGACACCTCCTATTCCCTTTCATGGTACTCACCTTCAACCCCCACCACCGCCACATCACCACTATCCATCTTCACCTCCCTCACCTCATCCATCCCCGTATCTATGCCCATATCCCAACTCACCCATTCCATTGGGTTCCCCTTCTCCTCCCACCTCAATACCATCTCCTCCACCCATCGATCTCCAACATATCCTCTCTTGCCTTGACAATCTTGAGTTACACTTAAGCCATTATTGATGCCATTCACCTACTCATCATTCTGGTATGGCTAATACCCCCTTATCCTCTTCCATGCATGCCCCTCATCCCTGCATGTAGCCTCCACCAGAACTGAGGTCAATAGTCCACATGCCCACACCTATCCCACCTCCCCTATGCTCGTCATCACCCATGCCTTACATTTACCCCATGCCTATCCTTTTAGAGCCTCTCTCTCACACCTTCAACCAACTGCTTCATGCAGGGCTCCTCATTTTACCTGAGATCTAACCAAATGACCCACATCACCTAAAACCAAGGGGATACAATGAACATCAATTATGTGTCTACCATCATCAACTAGGGCATGACATCAACAAGTGATGCATTTTTGAATACCTCATCCACAACATGGTGGATGGGAAAGACCCACCCCATTTTGAGCATACCACCTCTCCCACTAGAGTTCTGAGCATCCCACCTCATCTTGTACCCTGCTCCACTCCATCACATGCATCATTCACTTCCACACCCCACTACTTCCAACAGCTACACAACCACACAACCTATCAAGACACTAGTCACATTGCCACTACACCTAGTCATTCATGACCTGAGCTTCACCACTCCTCACATCCTTAGTTTAGTCCCCTATATCCTTATTTCCCCTCCTTTCTAAATCTCCCTTCTTGTTATTTTGTATTTTTGTATGGTCACGCTTTGAGCGGCTACATACCTATGCTAAATTTCCCTTCTTCTTGTTATTTTGCATTGTTGTATGGTCATGCTTCGAGTGGCTACATACTTGTGCTAAATTTCCCTTCTTCTTGTTATTTTGCATTGTTGTATGGTCATGCTTCGAGCGACTACATACCTATGCTAAATTTTCCCTTTTTAGCTTTCCTTTCTTCTTCTTTCTTCCTTTGCTTCTTTTATTCCTTTCAATCTACTTCATACAATTTTTCTTTTGTCCATCATCTCTTATGCCTATCACTCTTCTTGATATGGTCAATCATGCACATATTCCTTCTTTCATTCATATTTTCCACTTCCTACACATCCCCACATGTTGGGGCAACCACATATAATGTTCTTCCCTCTTTATCATCTTCTTTTCATCTATTCACCTCTTTCATGATATTTTCCAACCTCATTCCCTTTTAGTTCCATGACTTCCTCTTGTACATATTTTCCTACATACAAATTTCTTTCATATTGTTCCCATTGCATATACACATCTATATCCTTTGCATCCATATCCATACTTGTACATTCTCATTGTAGAAATGCACTCATGATAGATTAAAACATGCACTTGTTAGCATCACCACTTGGATGTCCACTTCCCTTTTTAGGATTATGGATTGTATAGAATTTTGCATGATTTGACCACTCACAAGTTAAGCCAATCAAACATCACCTCTAGTTGACAAGTTCTCCCACTTCTCATAGCTTCCCTTGGTTGGTTTGATTTCTTTCATGGACCACTCACACATTTCACATCTTAAGCAAATTTTGAGTCTAGGGAAGACAACACCTTGTATAGACATCACCATTTAGCGAATGGTTTCCCCTGCTCATCCTATCATTTGCATGATCAAAATAAAACCTAGGGATAAAAAAAGGGACAAGCATAAGAAAAAATAGAAAATGGGTAGAAAACAAAAGCCAATGCCCACAAAAAAAAAGAAAAAAAAAAAGAAAATAGCACCACAAAAAGAGAATCAAAAGGAAGAGGGGCAGAAAACAAAAGGAAAAACCTCCAAGAGTACTACCAAAATGCTTGAATCCCTTTGGTCCTTTGATTTAACATAACATCATGGGGTGATTTCCATCACCAACAATAGGCTCCAAGAGCTTTCCTGGTAGTGGAATAGTCTTACAAGTGGTGACACATTTGTCACATTAGCGACCTTCTCTTGTATAGATCAGTGCGTGCTTATGGATGAGCTAGCTATTATGGCTATGTTTGCAATAGGTTAGTCCTACCTTCCTCAAAATGGATAAATGAACATCACTCATCGCACACACTGGTCCATGATAGACTTCCATTCAGTCAGGATAGTTATGAGTTGTTGTTGAACCTTGCTCAGTTTCTCATGGGGTTTGATTGCTACAACTATGATAGTCAAATTTATTGTAAAACTCTCTTTTGCCATCCTACATCTCTGAGATAATAGAACGGATCACATTGCCACTAGTTTTGCAATGATACAAGTGCTTCCTATATGCATTTCATCATACACATACATGCATTGCATCCATATTATGCACTCCTTTTGCATATTAGTCATTTCATTTGACCCCATGCATTCTCTACTCTACATCCAATCAGATTCATTCATCTACATCACATCATTTTTTATTACTCCTAATCTATAATGATATCATTTTCATACCTACTACTACATGCCTACATATTCTTCCATATTACATTCACCTACATCTACCATATCTTACATTATACATACACATAATCCTAAGCTATGCATTCATTCATCCACACAAATCATAACACATGTAAATAAAGCCACAAACAAAAATATATATGTATATATATCATGTCATCAATGCCCTCGGGCTACAAAATTGAGTGTACATAACATACATCTATGGTTGGCCTCCTAGCCACCACCTCACTCTACAACACTAATAGGTCATCTCATCCCTGCTGCCCACTAGGAGTCTCTCTGCTCTCCTCTTATGCCATCATCACCACTTCTACTCTCTGCTCCTCGGCTGCCCTACTCGACTCTAGGGCACCTCCCACCACCTATGATGTTGCTAGCACTGCCACCCTCTGCTCTACCAACACCATAGAAGGGGCACTCCACTGACTCTATCATGAGTGTGTTTGAGACCATGACCTCGATCTTGACTGCAACCATGTATACTCTGGGATCACATGACCATATGATACCAACTTAGCCTCGCACTATACCCTCCTCGATGCCTCCCCTAGGATACCTACCTAACAAATCTATATTTTCTCATCACAAATGATCCACCTTAGCTTGCAAGCCTACAACATCAACCATGGCCTACTCACCTACTATCCTAACATGATCTCCCTCCTCCTATGCCTATCGATATCTCTCTATCTCCTCATATAGGTATGCTACCTCCACCTCATGTGTAGCTCACACTACATCAATATCTACCTGCACTCACTGCACACTCTCTTGTAGCACTACAATATTTAATCTCACCCTCTCCTCTAAGGCCATGGTCTCCTATACCTAGCACCATAGCTATCCCACACACTCTACATGACTCACCTACTCCACTATGAGTTATACTCTCAGCTCCTCACACTCTCTACATAATGCATCCCTCTCTTCATGACTCACCTACTCAACTACAAGTTGTGCCCTCACCCCATATCTCTCTATGGCCAACTCTCCCACATCCCTCATGGCTACTACTAGCCTCTCCTCTATCCTCTACCTCTCCTCCACCAATCTCACCCTATCAATAGCCCAATCCATCTCAAACTCGATCAACCTCCCCTCCAAATCTTGCACTATCACCCATAGTAGTGCCAGCTCATCCTACGCATCCAACACATCCTAGAAATCAAATATCACATCTGGTGTCGATCCCCTTCCCCCTCCTCCATCACCATAGCTCCATCTCATGGCTAGCCCTCATCACCCTATCACTCTAGTGACCTAACTCTAGGAGATATAGCTGCATCATCTGGCACTAATCCTCCCATCTCCTCCTCCATTGGCACAACCTCATCCAATGGCTAGCCTCCACTACCCTCCTATCACTTTGGTGACCTAACCCTAGGAGATCCTCCCACATCATCCCGATATCACCTCTATCATCGGAGAGGCTCCTCCACCTCCTCCTCTAACTCTACATCTAGCATAGGTACAACTCCTCCTAGGTACCTATCCACTAGTCATGGGTAATCCTCCCACTAGATCCACCCACCCATCCACCACCTCGACTCATGGCTGCCACCTCTACATCACCCACCATATGTCATACTCTAGAGTCATCCCTACATCATCCACATCTAGAATAACATTAGTAGCATCCAAGGGAGGCACTATAGGTCATCCTCCCTGCTCTCCATCCCTCCTCTATATCATGATAGGTGGATCTAGTTACCCCTACCATAAGCCAAACTATCACATCACTCTACTAAAAGGGAAGTACTCAACCTACCATTGATACCATCCCACTAACCATCTCCCTCGATGGATCTTCCCTAACTACTCCTCATCCTCATCCCATACAACACCGTCCCTCTAGGGTCTCCACCGGATATGCTCGAGACATAACCCATCTAACATCCATCTCCAAAATAAACCATCCCCCTCATGCCCCCTCTTCACCCACATCTCCATATCCATACGCCACCTCAAGGCATAGGGTACAAAATCTCCCATCAATGCATGCACCTTATAAGGCAACAATGAGGGCCACTCCATCACGATATGCTCCCATGCCCACACCTACAATAATGAACTCACACTCAAGCTAGATCACCCTGCCCTCACTATCTCATATAGCTCTCTATACACCTATGCTAGTAGCATGGGTGCCCATGCAAATACCACCTCATGCTCCACCATATCACACACTATACCCATCATATTCTAAGGGAATTTCACCCCTGAACTATCTGGAAAGCATAGCTCACTATCATGAGCATTACCATGCAGTGGTGGTTGGACAACATCTTATCCTTCCAATAATGCTCATAATCCACCCCCTTCTCATGTTGTACCTCTCTCCACCTATCACCAAATATTTATTATAATATATCAACCTTCGCACCATCTACCACTGCTCTCACCATAACACCATCTATTAGAAACTGATATATCATGTATATATCCTCTAGTGTGATCATCATCTCCCCTGTAGGGAGATGGAAGGTGTTCCTATTTGGATCCCACCTCTCACACAAAGCAGATATATAGGCCCTATTGGCATGCACACTCCACAACTCCCATAGGCCCTTAATGCCCACAGCGCCCATCCACTTCCCATCCTCCTCTATCCACTCATCCCCTAGGGTACCTCTCAAAGTCTGCACATGATATCATGGCTCAATCTTCCTCACCTACATTCATTCCAACACATCACATAAATCTCTTATCAGTCTCACATGTATACAAATTCATCATCATTTTTACATAAAAACATTCATCACATACACACATCATTCATCACATATCATGCCAAAAATAAAATTGGTTCGCACCCACACATGCAACCTAGTTTGCACACTATTGCGTGAACTCGGTCACAACACTGCTGCACAAACCTTCCATGGAGGGCATTTTTGGATACCCATTATGCCCTTTCATGGTGGAACCTTGCTCAAAATCAAAAATAGGACATTTAACATGCACAAAACACACAATCAAACCTCACAGGCATGCACTTTGAGGCATACATTCACATTGCAAACAAACCATCAAAATAGAAAAAAAATAATATTTTTGGATACCCATTTTCCCTTTTACGATAAAAATTCATTCAGATTTCACAAACAACACGTCAATCACATAGAAAAACAAAGTCAACTCTCACACACACATAACATACCACACAAGTCAAACATCACAATCCAATAGTCAAAATAAAAAACAAACAACATTTTTGGATACCCATTTGGCCATTTTCACACTTTGTGCACACATTTCAGTCAAACAAAACATGCACTCATTCATTCACACTCAAACATGTATTTTCATACTTTTCAAAAATTTATGTAAATCAAACAACTTGGGTTTTATGCACTTACCGGTGGTATACCACTCCCACCACTCGTGCTCACACATCTACCCACCATCTTAGCTCTAGCTTGATATCTCGGTAGTGCTCCGCTTCACAACTTCTCTCTCACTCCTCTCCTCCCAAATTTACACAACACAAATGATGCTTGCACATGCAAAAAGGGGTTTTATTCCTCAAAATTTATAGGTTCACACCCACACGTGTGAACCTGGTTCACACATTGCTATGTGAACCATCCCTCACCACATCATCTTCACTTTTTTTTAACTTTTTTAGATTCCTCTTCCATTTCCATCCCTATTTTCCTCATTTTTCTACTTTTTGTCACCATCATCTTCTTTCAATCGACTCATCACCACTTTTTATCTGCTCCATTGCCGATTCATCGCTTGAGGGGGTATTCATACAAAAATCCACTTTACACATGATCAAACAACCAAACATCCAATCATGGGTATTACATCTGTCTAAGAAAATTTTTGCTGAATATTATCTCAACATAAATCCAATCCCAATCAAACATTTGCTAAACCACGAGAGCCATGCACCAAATGGACATGTCTTGATTCCATTATTTATAGTGGCACGCATAAGACCACTTTCTGAATGCTGCACCTAATATGTCCTCACCACACAACTCTAATGGTTTGACAAATGTCATCATGCACTCATCAATCAATCAAAGGCAAAAATTTGAAAAGGCATTTGTTCTATTCACAATTGGAACATCTTGCGTTGATCACAAGAACAAAGCAATCTTAAGTTTCTCCTAAAAATCACCTAGTACAATATTGCAAAGTGTTGTACTAAATCATAAATCACCTATTTCATCATCGTGTTTCTTTTGTAATCATCCACATTCATTCATCCACAAATTCTTTGTCTTTCCAATCACCTCATCACCTTCTTCCATCATGTTTTTGTACTAAATTGTGTTTTACACAACATAGTACAAAAAGGGGTAAATGTAGACACCTAAAAGTCACACATAGTCACCCATAGTCACATGTAGTCATGCGTAGTCATGCATAGTCACATGTAGTCATGCATAGTCACATGTAGTCATCTCGTAGTCATGCATAGTCGCCCATAGTCGCAAAACCTACAAAATTGCACTAATCACGCCCAAAACACCTCCTATTCATGAAAGGGCTATCTATAAGCCCCTTTAGGCCATCTAAGCCCTTTCCTACACCTAATCATGGTCCCCATGCGACCATCTCCTCCAAAAACCCTAATCATGGTAATCCTAATTCTATTTTGAAAGTCACTTTACCATTAAAGTGTACTTTATGGCCTAAACATGTTTAATTAGGGATAAATCAAGATTAACCCTAATTTTATCCTCACACATGTGTGCACCCACCACTTAGTTAGGATATTTCCAAAATATGCCTAACCTAACCACAACCTAACCTAGGATCTACCTAATCAGGGTTAACCTTAACCCTTGCTCACACATGTGTGCACCTAGGATATTTCTTTAGGGCACATGAAGGAATGACTCACCTTCCACTTCATCATCTTAACCTCACCATGGTAGGAACCTAACCTAGGGTTCATGCCACCTCACAAAGGACACCTCACCCCCTAGACTTGGCCCACTCTATAAATAGATGGCCATTTTCACCATGAAACTCTCTCTCACCCTTTTGGCTTACTTACCAAAACTCTGCAGAAATCATTCTAGAACATCTTTCATCACTTCAGCATCCATCATACATCAAGCAACAGTGCTAGAAGATCATCCAAATAGAAATCCATAGAAACAGTCAACTACAGCAAGGTTCACACATCATCATGTGAACCTAACATAGAGGTTCACACACTACCATGCGAACCTGGTCTACAACAACCCTACAGCTATAGAATAGGTAAATATCACTTGTTTATAGTTTCTACAACTTCATTTCTAGTTTTCATCATGTTTTATTTCATTTCAATGTCATTTTTATCTTCATAAACATGGGATCTGATCAATGACAGGTCCCCAAACATACTAATCCATTTTTGTAGGCCCAAATAGGTACAAAAGACATTTCCAAGCATCCAAGCGGTGGCACACATGCAAAGAATCCCACCTACATTGAGGGCACCAAAAGACATCAACAAATGCACCATATTCATATTGAGAAGAGAGGGAAATATTTCTTGAGAGAAATTCCATTTTGTAACCCCTTTTTTAAATCAATAAAAAGAGCATTTAGCATATATTTCATTAGTTTTGAAATTGGTGACTTTCATGTGACATGAATAATATCTTCGAAATAATTTTTTCTTTAAAAGCAATTTGAACCATGCACTACAATCAATATTGTAGGATGTAGTCTTTTCCAAGATAGACAATAGGTAGATGTTATTTTTCTTTCTGTAAAAATATATACTTCTATTTTATTGTGCAGGTAATAACCTTAAAAGTAATTTCCTTTTGCACAACTTGAATACTATATAATGCAACCTTCTTTTTTGCAACTTATAAATTCCAATAATGTTGCTTTAATGGAACTGAATAATAACCCTAATCAAAGTTCAACTAATGAGCCTATTTCCATCCAATTTGCTTACCTTTACTAATTTGTAGATGAAGGATTGCAAGGTGATTTGATTCACCTTATTTCTATATTTAAACTAGATGGGTTCACAACTCTCTAATGCTTCTGGCTTACTGCTTGATTTTACAATGAATGAATTGATTAACCTTCAATATGAACTCTACAACTCTAAATTTTTATAGCTAGTATTACTATTCTAATTACTACCATTTTTGGTAGACAAACTATCCTCTAAAATGTGCCTTCATAGCTTTGAAAGGTAATCTCCAAATATCTTGGATTTTCTAGGCTTCTTCTATATGTGTTCTTCCTTGAGCCTCATTATAAAATTTTGACTAGAAATAGGGTCTTCTTCTCAAGATTTTGAAATTCTAGAGGTTTTCATTGATCTTCTCTACAATTTGACAAACTACTTGTCATGCCCTTCTCCTTTGGGCTTGTTTTCATATGACAACAATTGTCCCAAATATTTTTCTATCACTAGCTTCTCCTCAGTAGTGAATTTCTTCAATGGATTCTTCTAGTAACTCCTTTCATGATGCTTCAATGAGCTCTACAAAAATGCTCTCCAAGCCTTCTCCTTGAGACCTCTCCAATATATTTAGTCTTGTAGCTTATTTGGTCTTCTTAAAGAGACCTTTGCTTCAACCTTCTATTGTGGAAGTTTTGGCAATGATATCTCTCTTGTGGATCTCTAAAATTTTCTACTTCTAAAATTAGGTACAAGATATTGCTAGTCCTTCTTCAATCTTCCAAGATTGGAAGTTCTTCAATGAGACCTTTTGTGGGTCTTCTTCAACTTCTTCTAGAAGAAGTCTTCAATATGATATCTACAATATTTGATGGATATCACCAATATTATATATTTTTCTAGAATCTATTTTGGAGTCTCCTCAATCTATATTAAGGTTACTTTGGCCTTTTACTTGTCTTCTACAATCTACTGATCTTCAGTCTTCTATGGATATCACCAACCTCCAATCTTCTAGGACTCTTCTCTAGAGTATCTTTCTCAAATCTAGAACAAGTGGCATTTTCTTCCTCTGCAATGTGTAGGTCTACAACATGAGTCCTTAACATTCCTAAAATATCCTCTTCTTTCATTTTTTGCTTCTAGTGTTGGATTGATTCTAATAATATATTCTTCCTATCTCTCTTGTAGGAAGCTTCCCAAAATTTCTTGAATCTCCTTTCTTGCAATAAAGTATTTGTATGAGGAGTCTAAATCTATCAATTAAAAATCTTCATTAGTTGATTTTTCAAAAGGAATGAATGCTAAGTCCTAGTCTTCATGAGTTTTCTATAATTATGTGGAAAGAATCTAGCCAAATGCAATCTCAAAAATTCTAGAACTAAGATTTTCTTCTCCTCTCTATAGACATTTGCATGTAGTGGCACACAATGGTAGATCCATTTTGTAAATATGCAATGAAGTTCTAACTTCTAGTAGACATAATTATCTCTTGTGTCTTTCCCTAATCCTATAAATATACAGTGGCTCTGATACCACTGTTATCTTTTGATAATGAAAGCTATGGGAGAATGCAATCACAATATGCAAGATATGAAAAAATGCAAGAAAATAGAATTTCCAAAAATAATTTACTAACTTTAAGATCTAACAAAAATGGTCCACCCCTTACTATTCCTAAGGCAATTTCCAAGCTAAAGATTTTAAGAAAATCATTTTCAAAATCTTCCATAAGCTCATCAATAAAAATGGTAGATATTGGCATCTCTAATTGTATCCATTCTTATAGGCATGGTGCACTAGTGTCAAAAATTCCATTGGCATGATTATCTATAGTTTGATCTATCAAATTAAATAATTCTTCCCCTTTGAGATGGAGATACCTTACTTGTTTATTTTATTGCAAGATACCAATATTGGAGATGAACATCATCTTGCCTATTGCAACCAACTATAACTAGTTGAAGAAAAGGAGATCTATGATCTATAGCACCTAAACGTCTATCAATAAGGTCTTAAATTTTCGTATAGTAAAAAGGTATGATCCTAATCCTTTTAAGGTAGTGATATTTTTCTCAAATATAAGAAAAACACCAATATCAAAACTGAGCTCAAAGTAAAATTTGATTCCAATTGGCTAGGTCCATACATCATAACCACCAAATATGGTTTTGGTGCTTATCACATCTCCACACTTGATAAAAAATAAATTAAATAACTAATGAATATAATACATCTTAAACATTATAATATATAAGCCTACATTGGCTACTTATTTTCTTTTTGAATACCTATCATTTCTTGCTTGCATTTGTCTATATACACATGCCTTGTTAGAGTGTATCCTAAGTTGTTACTAGGATATTATGATATTTATTGTGTGTTGATATCAACTTAGTTTTTTATGATCCAATGGATCATATTGTATGCACTTGCTATTTAAGAAAGATCACTTCAATAGAATAAACAAGAAGTTTTATTTGTCAATATGGTATCAGAGCAGGCTTTCCCTACCCTGTGAGCTTGAGTGTGAGTTTGAGGAGGGATTTTCCTCATGGAAATCCCCCCTTATTTTTTTTACCTTTGGAAATTTTTTTCAAAAAACTAAGGGATTATACTCTCCATATTTGATGGATCAAAAACCAAAAGTTTAAGAAAAATTCATGGCTACCAATTTTTTATGGGAAATTTCTAGTTAGTTTGAGTTTTTAGATGTAAGCAATGGGGCTCCTTCTTCGAATTGCTGATATTTGAAATCCAGTAACAATTTTCCACATTATTAGAAGTGTTGCAGAGTGTACTTGTTTGTTTGTAATTGCCACCATTACCAAGAATTAAGACCACATGGACGTTGTTGTCTATGGTTGTGTGCAAACACCACGTGCTAGATTGTTCAAAGCAAAGCTTTCCCAAATTTTTTTTAATGGAGATTTTTGTAAGTGTGGTTCTAGTTTTACCCATCTACATAGTTTTTCCATTGTTATTTTTCATATATGGTCTTTAAGATTAATGTGCGAGATCTCGGTGTAGCATCTACCGAGTTGTGGTAGATGCAGAGATCTGACTGTACTTTTCTACCCCTATAGACTACCCACCATACACATCATAGGATGAAAAATATTTAGGCCTCTACACAGTTTATTATCCTATTCTATTGGATTTATTGGTTCAATTCTAGCTATAAGCCATGTGTTGGCTATGTAGCTATGCCACGATCACAGCCTCTTGTTGCTCAATGGTGCAAAGTTTTGAAGGACAAGAAGTTTTTATTTATCTATTGCCATCGCTATCAACATCATCGTCGCACAACTAATGGTCATACTAGGTGTGGGTTGAGGGATATAAAAGAATACTTTATTATTTAGCGTGAGAAGCCATAGCATTCGGGTGAAAGTAGTGCACTAGATATATGTACGCCCTCTTAATATCATTTGTAGTGATTCTCTCCTTGCCTTTATAATGTTGTGTCTTTGGCACACATCTGATAACTCGTTGATGGTATGCTTATGTTGAATGGAATACAATATCCTTTTTTAATTTGATTTGGATCAACGACACCTATTTGTAGTTTTTTCCCCCCCTTAGATGGTGTATGCAAATATTTGATGAGATTTAGTTGTTGCTTCCCCACTGAATGAAAATTTCAAATCTAAGAACAAGCTTGGATCTTCATGTTGCTATTGTTGTTATGATTTTGAAAAGATAGCACCTAAAATTTTTAAACAACAATCATCCTCCTATTTTCTAGCAATAAAATTACCCACATCGTGATATTCATCGTGATGTACTAAAGTGCCTGTGATTTGTACATCACTATTAGACCACTTGCTATTGGTGCACCCCTACAATATTGAGGTGTAAATGGAGAATTCTATGTCATGTGCTATCAATAGATATCATCAAAACTTATTGACAACTTCACCAAGGGGTCCGTTGTGTACATGTTATCGCAAATATCACCAAGTCAAAATGGTCATATTGATCATTGTGAGGTATGATGAAGATGATCATGATAGGTGGTGGGGGCCTCAACACATCATATATCCTGAAATGATGGGGAGCTCCACTTCCTATCAATGCTAGCTTTTCCAGTGGATTATACTAGCTTCTAATGCAACCCTCAATGAAGGAGGTGATTAGGTTTTTTGGCAAGCAATTTTATGGAGACTAGGGTCAGCGAAGGTATGCTGGCGACTTCTCCCTTCAACATCATCCTCTGGAGGATCCATTTTTTACCATCATACTAGGACATGCATCATTTTTGATAGTGGTTATTTCTATGAAGCTTTGGATATGTAGCAGTGGTAGCGGTGAGGTGTATGTTATACTTAGGGGGAGGTAACTCGACTTTCGTAGTGAATAGTGACTATGTGGTCACTTTGCAAAATGGGATCCCTTAGTATAATTTTTTTTTTGGGATTCCTTGAAGGATGTGGAGTTTGAGATGACATATGCCACCACCGAGTGCTAGTTGGAGTGCCAATTTGAGGAAATTTCATTTTTTTTAAATGGGAATATTTTTAAAAAATAGGGAGGTTCTGGGTCATTAACATTTTTACAATATATATGTGGCAAGTTAATTTTTTAAATTCTTCCATTTCAAAAATTGTAATTTCAAAAAATGTGGCCCATGTAATTTCTCCTGCGAGAGAAATTTTTAAAACTATCTGAAATATTTCAAAAGATTCCCTTGTGAGGGAAAAAGAAGAAGATTGTTGTTTTTTCTACAGATGAAGGCCCTATTGACACCAGATCATAGGGGTATTTATAGTCTTGGGAAAGGTTTTTCTGATTCGAACATATTTCCAGTGTCCAATTTCCATTTTGAGGTAGTTCAAATACATTTTTTGAGGCTCAAATATTATTGTATCATGGAGTGCACTCTCAGTTGAACTTGACACTCCCAAGACATATGTATGTGATCCTAGTATCTAGTCACCTTATCTATAGCACCTGGTGGATCCAATGGCTGGTTACCCATGCATTTTGGTAGGATGAGGAGGTCACCATAAGGACATATTAAAGAGATACATTGGTGCCCTTTGATGTCTTGATTCCCTTATTTTAGTTATTTGTCCACACAATTTTGGACCTTGTTATTAGCCCATTGTGTTTGTATAGGTGGACACCACTAAATGTGCTTATGGGGTCAATTTTGAAATACCCTTGCCATTGTGGTGCTTTTTTTTCCACACTATATTCACACTCTCCTTTTGTGACACTTTGGTTTCAAGGGGTTTTCTTTAGTGACTTGTTCATGGTTCACAACCTTGTTCCTTATCACAAGCACCAATCTTGGAGTGGAAGACATTCAGTTCGGTGATAAAGCTTCTCTACTTTTTTTGAGACATCTCATGGATCCTTTATAGGCTCTTGATGGAAGTTGTTCTAAGAGGGATTGAAGAGGACATATTCCTCTCCATCATCCTTCCACATATTCCTTCTTCTTCTTCTTTTTATTTTTTTGCAGATGGTTTTCTCCCTTGTGGTTTTTCATCATCTCTCTAGTAGAGTTTTTTTATGAATATATTGTACATGATCTTATCATATCTTGTTTCCAAGACTCATAACTATGGATATGCCACTTGTATGATTTTATTGTTTTTTTACTACCTCATAGTACCACTTAAGAGAGGGTGTTAGAGATATCCTAGTACCACTTAAAGTGGGGTGTTAGAGTATATCCTAAGTTGTTACTAGGATATTAGGATATCTATCATGTGGCTGAGATCAAATCAATTTGTTATTATCCAATGGATCATATTGTATGCACATGATTTTTAAGAAAGGTCACTTAAATAGAATAAGCAAGAAGTTTTATTTCTCAACATGCCTATTATTTTTTGTTGTGATGACAAGCAAATGATAATCCTAGTTAGGAAAAATTATTTTCCTTTACTAGGTGATTGATGTGAGGGGGTCCTCCATAGTCCCATCTAGTGAATTCTTGATAATTTGCATAACCTAGCTATCTTCATTTTATCATAGACTCTATAAATCTCATTATCTCTTTCAATTAGATCAAAGCACTTTATTTATTCATCTCTTGTCTCTTCATCTTATATAACATTAGTCTCTTGTTGCATGATGATTATTACAACATTCATAGATGTTGATGGTAATATCAATCATATAATCTCTTGTATCCTATTTGTCACCATGCATTGAAGCAATATATAAATAATGAAGGTTTACTTTGATTGCGGTCAAAATTTATTACCACATCAATCAAAAGTAGAAGTCCTTTGGATATTTATCTAAAGGAAAGTATACCATATAAAAGTCATATATGACATTTATTTGTAGGTAAATAAAAAGTTCTTTAGACATTTATTTAAAGATAAATCTACCAATCAAAATTTTTATATAAAATTCATCTATATGCAAAATATAAATCCTTTAGACATTTTTTTAAAGATAAATTTATCAGTAGAAGTCCTCTATGAAATTTTTCTAGGTATGAGGCTCATGCCATTTGGCACATCTATAAAGTCATCTCAAAATATCTATTTTGAGGCAAATCTATTTTATAGCTCTCAAATAAATTATATAATACTCCTTTAGCATTTTCCTAGGAGCACCAACAATCCCTCTCTCTCGATATATATATATATATATATATATATACAATGGAAATACTTCATGTCATTATCTAAATTTTCCTTGGTAAAATATTTTATAATAGCTAAAGTCCCACTAGATAAATCTTTAACTATATATCTATACATCTTGGTCCAAAATCTACCTAAGTGGATGAGTTGAACCCTAAGACCTTGACCAAGATTGGAAGACCTAGAATAGCTTCTAGATCAACCTCAGGAGTAGGTTTATTCCTACAGCTCTAGCTAAACTAACAAAAGGGGTTGCAGACTAAAGGAATAAATTTATGGTTAGGAGTTAGAAGTTAAAATGGCTAGAATTTTGCAACATCAAGAGACACAAGATATGAGAGTCTCACTCTCTAAACTCAATAAAATTGCCTAACAAACCAAATTCCATTAAATTTTATAAAAAATCAAATTAGAACCCACAAGCAAGCATTCCAGGAATTGAACAAATAGTAATATAGGTAAAAATCCAAATAGAATAATAAATTTGACATAATAGACCATTCATCTGATTTTAACACAAATTATTTCAAAGAAAATTAGCACACATACATGTTCTACAAGATTTTAGATAGAGACCAAATAACAATTCAATCTCTATTCAAATGTGCATAGTGCAGATATCATAACTTGTGCAATTATAATAGTTAGAAGAGTCGACATTTTGAACGGTTACATTAAAGCATACATAGTATTACATTTGCATTCAGTTAGCTTAGCATGATTACTTTCAAAATAGGTTATAGGCCTATCAAGGTAGGTGTATGAGGTGGATTTCACTTTCAACTTAGCCATGCTCATTTTCTTCAAGCATATTTTGTTGACGTGTGCAGCCTATATTTCTCCTACAAAGATAATTTGCTTGTTGCATAGTCAGATTTTGGACACTTTCTAACCATCCTACGTATTTTCATTCCTTTCTACTGTATTGAGCTATCTATGCAAATATAGGTGTATGATGAAGGAATGCTCACCAAATGAGGTCTCTAACAGTGATGATGCTTATGCGGTTGGTTGACACATGAATTTTGTTGACTAGGATGAGCCCAAAATCCTTCTGCAAGATGTGGCATCATAAAAGAGTGCTACTTTATGTTAAACCATTTGCCTTGACTGAATTTAAATTTAGTATTTATTTCAAAATATCAAATGCTTTAGCCCTACTATTGATGTGAGCAGCTTTATCATTCAGGCCCTTATTTAACACTTAGCCAGATTTTGCCTTCTTTTTACTAGATGCCCAACTCTTGCATTCACCTTAATGACATCATCACATTATGATTTTAGTCACCTCTTACACTTAGTAACTTTTGCTTATGCATTATGTTGAATTCCAAATATTAATCTTGAGATTCAACGCTTCCTTGTTGGGCTTCATACCTTAGAAAAATTTTCTATCCAACACTGAATTTCACTCTATCAAACTTTTATGCAGCTCATAATGAAATCAACTACTTTTAAAGTCTAGTGCTCTTCGATACTTAGCCAAATTTTTGTATCTGGTAAGGGCTTTCCTTTATGTGGGATGTTGAATCCTTATTCACACATAGACAAATATTTTGATTTGATCTAGTAGTTGTCAAACCTTGTATATATCTTTATTGATGTTAGTACTCTTAAATGTCTAGTTTTCTTTCATACTTAGTCAAAATTTTAGTCTGGTATTTTAAAATTGGCTGCTTTGAATACCAAAATCTCATAAAGTCTTATCCCTTGCTCTAGTATAGAATATTTCAATGCCTTAGAATTATTTTTAATCTAGATCTTTTGCTTGTTATCATGCTATCTGCTCTAGCCAAATTTTTACATCCATCCATACAATCCTAAGTATTGAGTTGTTCTACAATTTTTTTATCTTCTTTTACATCCTCTTTGTGGCACAATCTACTTTAGAAGCCTAATTTGATGCTCAATTTGTGCCTCAAAATATAATTTGAGTACAATTATTATAGGAATACCTTAGTAACATGATGGAAAACCCTCAAAAACTTACAACCCAATCTATTGCAAGGATTTTGAGTGTCTGTGGTGAAACTCATCTACATTATTGATGAATTTAGGGTATTTTTGCTTGCAAAAAAGGAGAACCTAGTAAGCCTTATGTGTGGAATATTGAAGGAACCAAAAAAATGAAGATCTAGAAGATAATTTGATAGAACATAGAGGTATGAGAGGAAGGTAAAGCTTAAATCTATAATAAATAAAAGAATTTTATAATAGGTAATTTATGTAGAAAAAGTGGATATGTAAGGGAGGCTTATGTATTATATAGCCACAACAGGGATTTTGAGACATGCATTGGAAGATACCCCTATTGAAAGTGCATCCCATTTGCCAAAAAAATATGGAATGTGCTTTAGATTAAAAAGGGAAATATTTCCTAGGGAAGGAAAAGGTTTATGTTTATAGAGACTTAAAGAGTGGGGAATGGTTGGGGAGGTGAAGGGTATAGGAGAAAGGGAAGAAAACTAAAAGAATCAAGAAAGGCATGAATATTAGAAAATGAGGAAGTTGGTAATGGTGGAGAGATATTCAAGCAGACATAGTGTGAAGATGATTGAGGAAGTAAATGACATAAAGATACAAAATATAGAGATAAAAAGAGGAGGAAAAATTCATGAGGAAGAAAAAAGATAAAATAGGGAGGTACCTGACTACTAGAACCTCCTATAAAATTGGATATCATATGAGTATATTCCTCCATAGATAACTGTTGTTTTATATCTATACATGTATCCTTAGATAAGCATTTACCTATGCAACTACCTTAGGTAAATATTCCAAGCACTCAATAATATTTTATCATCTACTTCCTTCTTATTTGCAAAGTTGTGAAGGTAGTGTTCTTCAACATTGTTGAAAACTATGTAGTGAGTTGTTGATTCAATAGTATGCATGGTTACTTTAGATCCCTCTAGTACAAAAGAAAACTTCATGTATAGCTTAATCCTAAATTTATTTTATAGCTCTTGCGAATGTTGGTGATAGTTGGATCATAAATCGAACTAGATTTTGTCAAAATTGGCACTAATTTAATGGATCCCATCCCTCATGTGAATATTTAGTGCCTTTCCTTATTTTGTATTCAGCCAATTTTATCTTACCATGATAGATTTTGTTCTAATACAACTCATTCTTGCTCTCATTATCTATCTACCATGGTGTACAACTAGTGGCTTAGGATGGTGTTTACCTATTTAACCTTCACTGGTTGATGCCACTTGTCATCCATCAACTTGGGTGATATCACCTCACACATGTCATGACATAATTTGAAGGAATTTCTTACTAGCTTTTGTTCTTCTAGTGATGGTAGGTGGTATCTACTTTCATTATTATCATATTGATATGCCTTCTTAGTGAAACTTCCCACTAGTCTAGAATGACTTCAATTACTTGCAAAGGAATAATTTAACTAGCTTTTTCATTGGGCTAAAATTCATTAAAAAGTAATGGACAATGAGGCATTTAGGAGCCTCTTAAAGGAGAGGGGTGTAAGATGGATAAAATTGATTAAGGGGCTACTAGATATAGTGGAATGAACAATAAGAAAATAGTAATGGAATATTACAGGTGATGGAAGGGTATGGGAAGAAAAGAAGAAAGATAAGAGAATCAATACCTACTTAATGAATATCTTTGGCTTTTCCTTGTTTCACCCAGTTGTTTGGTTCAGCAATTGCTTCACCCTTTTACTTTCTTATTATTTGTTGTATTGACTTCAAATAGTAAGAATGCAATAAGGTGAAGGATCTCCCTCCTAACTGAGGGAGTTATTTTAAATTTTTGATATTTCTTGTACCTCCTCTATCTTGATAGATTCCACATGTTGAATGACCTATAAATAGTCATTTTTGCTTGACAATATTATCAAGAATTTAGTACTTGTTGGCTTGTCAACCTTACTAACCTCTCAAATTATGCTCTTTTATTTTTATCCTTGGATGTTTCTCTCTTCACATAAATTTGGTGTTCTTGATAGAAAAATAAATAATTACCAAAATGTTGTGGCTATTTTTGTTGTACTTTATCACAGGTCAATGGGAGTGTAGACATTATCGATGGAGAAGCGACTCTAGCAAACACTGGGAAAATTTTAGCTAACACCAGATAGATTTAGCTAACACTGGGATTTTTATTGGATTACCATCAATTAACATGCTTGCCTTAGAAAACACTAGGAAAGCTAAGATCGACCATCATTTTCCTTCAATTTGCTATTGGCTCCTCTAGACACAGGAATTTTTAGATTCAACTATAGCTTCTACCTAGGGATATTCCTTGTTCCCATTTTTACATTTTACTAAGTCCTATCCACCATACACCCTCAAGATAAAACTCTTCCTTAGGATTGATTTGATGCTAATACAAGGAAACCCCTTATATATAGAATTTTCTCCCTTAAGAAGTCATTATTTGATTTATCTTGTCAATCTTATTTTTTCTTAGTTTGATTGTGTTTTTCTTTCAAGAAAAGACTTTCTACTATCCACTTGGTTAAATTTCTTATTCTCTAGTTGTATATAGCTTTTATTTATTTTTTAACTTATTTACACAAAATTGTGGTGTGTCTCTATATGCCAACAGTGCTTAGTCTTTAGATCTTGCATCAAAATTTGTAGTGGCCTAACCAAATAGTGTAAAATTTATGATTTTATCTCTAAAATTTGTCTTGGCACGAATAGCTTATCTTGTTAGAATTATACCACAATATTGACTTTGAGCTTGAATCAATTTCCAATCTTGCTTTAAAATGGTATAGGATACCGGGGATAATAATTCTTTCTAAGCACATGAGTCATTGATTATCTCTTCTATGTATATTGGTATATGTTCCAGATCACTAACTAGTAATTGAAGATTTTCAATGTACATAAAACACTCTAGCTAATGATGCAATGCTGAATTTTCTTCTATCAAGAACAAAACTTCTATGTTCTTTTCCATAATTTTTGGGCATGCTTGTCAGAGCATATAACTAGCCATATATTATAGCATATCATATTTTATTTGTATATTATGTCCATCTTCCATACTTGATAAGAGTGTTATATCAAAACTTTGACAAAAATTTAATGCTAATTAGCCTTTGCTCACCCTTTGTCCAATAAACTACCTCCACCTTAGCTATATTATGGACTTCTTTAGCTAGATTTACCTCTTCTTCTTCATACCATTAAATGTGATATGGTTTCATTATTTCACCATAATCTAGACCAGTATTTTAGTGCATGATATAGCTATATGGGCATATTTTTATGCCATGTATTCTCCTATTTATTAAAAAAACTTTTAGAGAAACTCATTCTAAATATTGGAGGTATATCTACTAATATGATGTCCTGAATTGTTGCTAAGTCTGGCATTCTATATATTAGTACTGGCATTTTTTCAACTATCCCCATTGTTTTGACTAGCATTTTATTGAATTGTATTATCATGGGCTTGACTTTAGTGTATTTCATGTTCATGGTATCATAGATTTCCTTAGGTATAAAAGTGACTTCAACTTCATGATCTATTAACCAATTTTGTAGCACCCAACCTTCCAAAAGTATTGATAAGTAACATAAGGGAGAGTTATCCTTTTCCATACCAAGATATGATTGTTTGTATACCAGTTTAAAATTTAGATGAGGAATTGTACCAAACATCTACCTTTCTAGAGCTGATTTAACCAAATTAACCTATCTGAAAACCAATAAATCTTCATT
The DNA here is from genome assembly GCA_028583015.1 of Wollemia nobilis. Taxonomy (NCBI): domain Eukaryota; kingdom Viridiplantae; phylum Streptophyta; class Pinopsida; order Araucariales; family Araucariaceae; genus Wollemia; species Wollemia nobilis. The sequence goes on from JAQPPZ010000492.1 coordinate 172,450, forward strand.
TAGATATACTTCCTCTTTTAAGTGTTGCCTATTGGATTATGCACCATTATTATTATCCTTTGCATTAGCTTTTGATAGGCTTCCACCATATCTTCCCATTGTTTTCTAAATATAGTTGGGTAATATAATTTCCATTTCTTTAACAATATAAGCTTAAAGTTCTCAAACCATATTATTTTGAACATGATCTTGTTCTTTTTTTGGGGGGGTGATCTTCCTTTGGACACAAGACCATATCTGAATTATCTTCTTTAGATTCTTTTTTCTCAACCTCCACTCCCTGATTCACATTTTCAATTTCCTTTTTTTTTGTTGGGTTTCACTAATGAGAGATGATAGCTTGATCTAAAGATATGATCTACATCCATTTTCATGGCTACAAAATCATTTTATTGTTGATATTGACAATGTTTATAGCCACTCATATTGTAATAGATGTCAATCACTGAATGCCTAAACTTGACAAGATTAGATTTTATCTCTTGTCCTTGAGTTTTGGCTATCCAAATATGTTTTTTCTTTCCTCCCTAATGTGCATGACTTGAATTTTAGAGGGAGGATATTCTAGAATATATTTTTGATATCCATACCCAAATTTGTTCTTCTATTGGTTAATGATATTCGATTCATTGGTCAGACATTGAACCATATCTCCTAGTTCTTGAATTGTTTGAGATTTTAAAATTTTAGTAGTGGATTCTACCTTTGTTAGAGCAAAAATTGATGGCCATAACCTAGGAAAATTACTAAATTATGGGGAGGTTAGTGTCAAAAACAACATCATGGCTCTAGGTGGTACTTTTCCAATTGAGGTGAGCATGTTTTCTACCTTGATAGCCATATGGAAGACTTGCAAAAATTCTTTCTCATTGGATTATTGAATCAAAACACTTAAATCTAGACCCAAAGAAAAAATATAGTATATATATGCTTGATAATGTGAAGGTATAATCCCTTGGGGAATCCTTTTTTAGGTCCTTCTAAATTTGATATGGAAAATAATGATATTTTTTTAAGGGAATTGTTGTAGCCAGAATTGATACAACATGAAAGTACCCACAATTTAAAAATTTTGAATGTATTGAATAAGGTCCACATTTTGTGATATACTATTTTTAAGTCAAATTTTAATCATCTCAAAGCATTCTCATGGAGCCAATGCCTTCAAAATACCTAATGTAACATTCTCGTCATCATGGTCATATTTGACTCTTAAGTAACTCAATTTTACTTCTATTTAAAAACTTAAGGTATTTCCTAGCCTGCTCTCTTCAAAATATCACCACTTTTTGACCCAATCGGCTGAGTAGCAAAATTATGTAATCTATACTTTGACCGATCAACAAAAAAATGACTATCAAAACAAAAAATTATCAAAAACTAAGCAAAAAGATTTTTCGGCCAACAACAAAGAATGATCGGCCAAATCGAAGACCGTTTCAAAGAATTTTTAGTTGACACCCATAACAGAAAAGCCAACAGAATTTCACAAGCAATAAAAAATTTTGGCTTCCAATAAATGGTTTCGATCAAAAAATTAGTCCAAACAACCGAAGCAAATGGGAATGCATAATATTAAGTCGAATGACTAAAATAAAATTGCTACAAGAAAGTTTTGGCTAATCGAATTCAATTCATTAACACCCAATTTTGGATAAAAAATAAAAAAATGGTTCAGTCGACAAGTAATGAACAACAACCGACCAACAAATCGCAAAGTTAATAAATTTTTTGGCTAACCAAAGTAATATATCATCCAAAATCTCAATCAGTCATTAACATGTCACTCAATAAAAATATGTTGTTGGTCAAAACAGATTAAATATCGATCAAAAATCAAATAGTCAATAAATTTTTTGATTGACAGATAACATAAGTCGTCCGACCAACGCCAAAAGAGAATATTGCTCAGTCAAAGAAAAGCATTCATTGGCCAAAATAATTGTAAGGATCGACCAACCATAGTAATGATCTAGTCAAAGCACATCTGTTGAAATTTTTTTGGCCGAATGAATATAAATGATAAATACCATCGATTGAAAACATCCCAACCATTAGAGTTTCATCATTTGAATGAAATTGATGATGGAAATCTACCTAGCCTATCAAAGGTAAAATAAATGAAGATTAATGTACAACTTTTATTTTTGCATTCATAAAATCTTAATTAAATTTTTTTTATCATGAACTGACATCCTCGATAAAATATATCAAAATATTTTAAATGTAATGCATACGAAAGGTACTCTAAGTCATTCGACTGAATAATGATAGCAAGCGGTTGAAATATCCACTCACACAAAATCAAAAGGATTAACCAATAAAAAATTGACAAGAGTAAATAACTAATTGTCTGAGCATCCAATCAGTAAACTCAAAAGTTTTGATCAAATTAAAGCATCGATCGGTCGATCAGTCATCAACAATAATCAAATCACAAAAGCCAAAAGTCATCGACCTTCACCCAAGGAAAATTGATACGACACTTAAACCAATGATGATATTGTTGACTTAGCTGAACCAATTTGAGTGTTACAAGCACATGATCTAGCAAGGGATCTCAACCTTGGATCTCTCCAAGCATAGTTCTTAAGACAACATGTTTCGATCAAATGACTTAGGATCTAACACATGTATAATTTGGTGATCAGTTACACAAATCAATAGATGATGATGATTCATGATTAGTTGATCATTATGGAAGATTGAGGTGGCAATATAAGAATAGAAACAATGCAATTGTAGTTGGTACAATATTAATGATACCTCATGCATGAACCAATTTAAATACATGGTAGTGATGATGAGCAACTCACTGTACCTATAGTATTATTGAACTATTTGAGAGCTAAGAAGACTAGTAGCAAAAACTAGAGAAATGACTTCTTCCAACAAAGTGGTCCTCAAGACAAGAGTCAAGGTGTTATATGATAATATACAACTTAGAAAAGTGAACACCAGAAATCTTGGATAACAAGTATGGAGAGAAGATGAACTCATCGAGTTCTCTTTCCAACCTAGCATAGAGGAATGGTGATGCATGCACTACATTCTTAAAAACATCTTCAAAAAGGCATATGAAGACAAAGACAAGAGGGCTCCATGTAGAAATAAATGGAGAACCAATGTGGTGAAGCTCTTATTCCCAAGAGTACATTTCTCCCCTCAGTTATCATGGCTAGCCATTTTGTATGATCCAAAAACTAGAGATATTATAAATAGCTAAAACAAGCCCAATTACATGATTACACAAAAAAATCAAGCAGGTATTCAAGCTAGAAATAGCCAAACAATATTATGACACAAAAGTAATTTTAAAGCTGGCCCAACACATGATCAACACCACCTTTTATAAGAAGTTTTTTGATTACGATAAACCAGTGTCAATAGATTTTTCTATTCACAAGTCTCAATTCCACAAATGGGTGAGATACTATGTAGAAATGATTCACGTAGTGCTGGGAGTCAAAGATCTGAACTAGGTTAGCATCAAAGTTATTTATCTAATAATGTAGTGTAAAAACCTGGAAGATACCAATGTATATATGGCAAGATGTAATATGTGAAAGAATAGACAAGGAATTTAAATAATTGCAAGATGCAATAAAGAATGACAAAGATTTTATGCCTCATTTCTCACACTACTCATTACTTGTCCACCTGATCATTGGGTAGTTCAAAGATGATGCCATCCAATAGCTTGGAGGTATACCAGGAGAAATTATCCAAGATAGACTGCCTAGTATCTATGATGGCACTTCCCCTTATTTAGAATTTTGTGGAAGATTTTTGGCATCAATGTACCACATACTCATGGAAAAAGAACCTCCCAAGATGAGTCCAGGTATAGTCAAATATCTACAAGAAATGAAAGTTGGTGATTATTTCCTTGATGAACATTTTAGCTTTATTAGAACCTATGGAGGAAAATTACCACCAAAAGCCTTACCCACCTTTTGTCCAAAGTCATTGGCTACCTTAGAGATAGTAAGGTAATCTATAGAATAAGCTAGACAAATATGGAAGAAGAAGAAGTCCAAGTTTCCTTGGCTCATAGCACGAGGTAAAATAAGATAGTATGTGTATAGAGGGTATCCTATAATGTTGAAAAATTTTCCCATGATGGACTCCTACCAATTCATAAAAATAACTTGTAGACCATACGATCCCACTCGTTGTTACAATGAGGCTTCTGGTTGTTACAAGAAAATTTCTCTAGATTCTAAGCCAATGGAGCACAAGGACACTAAATTTTATAATAATCTTCTATGGGCACAAAACAATGAATTTAATGTCAAATAGATATGGAAAAACTAAAACCTAACAAGGGTACATATACGTATATAAATGGTTGAAGAATACTCTATAGATTTGAGGATAATAAGAAAATATATACTAGACAAAACTATGCCATAGGTAGCTGCCATCCCACCAAAATATTTTGTAGATCCTATTATAGAAGTTATGAGTTTAAATCCTGAAAAAATTGAAATTATAGTTGAGGTAAAGGATCAAGTGATAGAAGAAGCAATTGGTTCTTCTTCTACCTCTCAGTCTCCCAATGCAAGTAAGGGAAAATAAATTATGTCTATTTTTGCTGCCCTAAGATATTTCACAGTCAAGAGCCTAGCAGTGACTCTAATGGCATCGCAACATCTACAACAAGTGGCTAATAGTTCACCTCAGGTAGTGCTAGCAGCTTTCATGGTAAATAACAAAGAAATTAGAATATCTGCCATAACATGGGGGAAAATACAGAAATCTAGAGAATTTCATGATATTTTCATATATTTTGTTGAGCAAGGTGCAGCAAAAGTATTGTCATTGTTGTTAACACAGTCAGACAGATCAGTTGATGAAGTGGATAGGAGTTAAGAGGTTCCAGTTGATGATGTGGATAGGAGTTAAGAGGTTCTTCAGAGTATTTGTTGAGCAAGGTGCAGCAAAAGTTGATGAAGTATACAGGAGTTAAGAAGTTCTTCAAAGATCAGTTGATGAAGTATACAGGAGTTAAGAAGTTCTTCAGAGTATGTATAGTGATTTTCCAAAAGATAGAAGTGGCCCATTTGAGAAAAATCAAAAGAAAATCACAAGGAAGAAAATTGTCGTGATATCGTGACATGTTGAGCAATAAAGGAAAACTGTCGCGATATCATGACATGTTTGGAGAGAAAGAGCAAGAAAGCAAAACTGTCACGATATCACATGTTTGGAGAGAAAGAGCAAGAAAGCAAAATTGTCGTGATATCACGACATGTTTGGAGAGAAAGAGCAAGAAAGCAAAACTGTCGCGATATCGCGACATGTTTGGAGAGAAAGAGCAAGAAAGAAAAATTGTCACGATATCATGACATGTTCGGAGAGAAAGTGCAAGCAAGCAAAACTGTCATGATTTTGTGACATGTTCGAAGAGAAAGCACAAGCAAGCAAACTGTCACGATTTCACGAAATGTTCGGGGAGAAGGCGCAAGCAAGAAAAACTGTCACGATTTCACGACATGTTGGAAGAGAAAGAGGAGAGAGAAAAAGATGTGATTTCATGACATGTTTCATTTTCGTGGTCCAAAGTGAAGAGAAAGAGGAGAGAGAAAAAGGTGTCGCGATTTCAAGACATGTTTCATTTTCATGGTCTAAAGCGAAGAGAAAGAGGAGAGAGAAAAAGATGTCATGATTTCGTGACATGTTTCATTTTCACGGTCCAAAGCGAAGAGAAAGAGGAGAGAGAAAAAGATGTCGTGATTTTGTGACATGTTTCATTTTCGCGGTCCAAAGCGAAGAGAAAGAGGAGAGAGAAAAAGGTGTTGCGATTTCGTGACATGTTTCATTTTCGTGGTCCAAAGCGAAGAGAGATTGTACAGACGAAAAAGTGTCACGATTTTGCGACATATTGCAAGGAAGGTTGTACGAACGAAAAAGTGTCACGATTTTGTGACATATTGCAAGGAAGGTTGTACGGATGAAAAAGTGTCACGATTTCATGACATATTGCAAGGAAGGTTGTACGGATGAAAAAGTGTCACGATTTCGTGACATATTTCAAGGAAGGTTGTACGGACGAAAAAGTGTCACAATTTTGCGACATGTTGCAAGAGAGAGAGTCCGAGAGAAAAAGTGTCGCAATTTCGCGACACGTTGCAGGAGAAAGAGTCCGAGAGAAAAAGTGTCACGATTTCGCGACATGTTGTAGGAGAGAGAGTCCGGAAGAAAAAGTGTTGTGATTTCGCGACATGTTGCAGGAGAGAGAGTCCAAGAGAAAAAGTGTCGCGATATCACGACATGTCAAGTTTTTGCAACCCGAAGGCAAGAGAGAGAGTCCAGGAGAAAAAGTGTTGCGATATCATGACATGTCGAGTTTTCACGACCCGAAGGCAAGAGAGAGAGTCTAGGAGAAAAAGTGTCACGATATTGCGACATGTCGGGTTTTCGTGAACCGAAGGCAAGAGAAAGAGCAAAGGAGAGAAAGTGTCACGATATCACGACATGTCGCATTTTCACGACTTAAGGAGGAGAGAGAAAGTAAGAAGGTAGAAGTTTCATGATATCGTGACAAAAGTAAAGAAGAGTACGAAGGTGAAAGTGTCATGATATCGTGACATGTTGTGTTTTCGCGGGTGCAAAGCCAAGAAGAGGACAAAGAGGCAGAAGTGTCACAATTTCGCGATAGGTCACTTTGGCGTGAGCAAAGAAGATAACCCAACCAAAATAAGATATGTGATAGTTAACTGGAGTTATACGGCAGTTACAGGTGTAGTTGTAAAAGAAAAACATGTAGCTAAAATAAGAAGGCTTAACTGAAGTTATACGGTAGTTACAGGTGCAGTTGTAGAAGAAATTCATGCAGATAAAGTAAGAGGAGTTAACTGAAGTTAGTACGTCGGTTACAAGTGCAGTTATAGTGAAAACACATGCATGCACAGAAAATAAAGTGAACATTCACTAAGGAGAATACGAACAGTCATGGTAAAGGTATATGTGTCAATTCATTGCATGTAACGTAATGCCCACTCTATATATACAAAAGGAGTTATTGACAAGTGGCATATGAGAATATGAAAGAAACAATTACAATTGACAAGTGGCGTATGAGAAATAAAAGAAAGAGTTATAACTGGAGTTTCAAAGTGAAAGGATTGTTATAAAAGGAGGTTTGTGTAGAGAATTAAACGTGCAGTTGAAAGAGAGTGAAAGTGTTGCTCAAACTAGAGTGAAAGTGTTGCAATAAGTGGGCTGGAAGAATGCTGTAAGAGAGAGTTAAGCAGAGCCGTGAGAGCTGTAAGAGTGCAGTAAGAAGCACAACAACAGGGCTGTAAAAGGGCCACCAAAGTGCAGTAAGAAGAGCCATAGGTATGTGCTATGTGAACTATGGGCAATGTTGAGTGAGCAATAGACTAGTCAGGGTCTTGTAAAAGTGAAGGCATTTATATGTCAATATTCAAATTTCATAATTGAAGTCCAAGTTGGCGCTTCGAATCAGGGGTTCGTGCTCCTTCAATTGGTGCTGGTAAATCATGGGTTGGTGCTCCTTCCAGTTGGTGCTGGTAAATTGATTGTAAAGTTGTTGCTTTGCAAAGGCTGGATTTGGATGGGAGTCCAAACAGTCTATTTTTGAAGAGTAGCCAAAACTGGTGAACCTCGGTACATCTTGTGTTGTGTGTGATGCTCTCTTGTTATATTTGCTTTATGTGGTTTTAAGCTTTCATTGTTTTGGCTTTAAGAGTTGCAAATTCAAGTTTTTAAGAGCTACACTGATTCACCCCCCCTCTCAGTGTCACTGTGAGACTAACAATTGGTATCAGAGCCAGTTTCCCTTATCAGGCTAAATCATTTAGGGTTGATCTTGGATTAGTACGCAATGGATAAGAAGAATAGATCCTCCTCAAATAATGCATCTCAGTCAGTTTCAATTCCTTTGGAAGAGAATATTGAACTAGAAAAGATAGAAGAAGTGAATTCTGAAGTATGTGATGAAAACCTTGAGGGTGAAGTATATCTAGAAGGTGAGTTGATCGCTGCACTTGAAGAGTTGAATATAGAAAGGAAACAGAACAAAAGACTGTCCAAGAAGTTGGAAGAATATGGGGATAAGATTGAAGATCTCTTCTTACAAATTCATAAAGCCAAGAAAATAGAAGAAGCCTTGAAGTCACACCTGGATGATAAAGAGATTGTTTGTTGCAAACAAGAAGAGGAGATTGTTTTATTGAAGAAACAACTAGAAGAGGCCAATACAAATCTCAAATTTGATAAGAGCATAGATTTGTTAGATAAAATGATAAGTCATCAAAGAAGCACCATGTGTAAGCTTGGTCTTGGATATGAAGCTGAACAACCTTCATCTTCTAAATCTACAGAGAAGAAGAAGGCCACTACTAAAGGATCAAAGCAAGAATAGTTTGAAGCTGAAACTTCAAAAGGAAGAAAATATCAAAGGAGATCTACAACAAAGCAACCACAACAAAAGAGGTTCTATCACTCTCACTCTATTCATAATAATGCTTTTAATGGCTATTGTTTTAGATGCAACCATTATGGTCACAAGGCAATTTATTGTGGATTGAATAATAGATCAAAGAGTTATGCTGGTAGAAATAAATCTGTTGAACACCATGTGTAATGTTTTAAATGTAATGGTCATGGAAACATAGCAAGGTTTTGTCCAAGAATTTTTTTATCTAATCTAAGGCAAGACAGCAGATTTCATCAAACACAAAGAATGCAACACAGACAGGGAAGAAATCATGTGCATCAAATAAAGGAGAATAATCATCCATCAAGGATGCACAAGAGACAACCACCCAATAGAAATGGTTTTTCACCTTTGATGGATTATGCATAGAATGTTATAACTATCATAATTTTGGGCACACTGCAAGAAATTGTCGAAGTACATTTGCATCAAATCAATTTTAGGGAAGACAATTTCAACCAAATGTTTTGAGACAAAATAGAAGATTTCTCGAAAAACATGCACAGGCTACTGAAAAAGAAAAATCAAAATAAGAGCCCAAAACTGTAATCAAATCAGAGTGGAGAAAGAAAGAAGAAACGAAATCGTGTCTCCTTGGACTGAAGGAGATTACTCCGCTATTGCACTAAGCAGCTCCAGGTAGCACATCCCTAGGGGGAGCAATGTTAAAGTTTTATTTTAATGCTCCTATGTATTTGTGTAGTTATTTGAGGATGAAAGGAAAGTAGTCGGGGAGTTGTTGTATAGTTGTCAAAGTGTGTTTTCTGTTCATATAGTTGTTTGTGGTAGTGCCGTGAAGGGTGGTGATTAAATTGAGAGTTGTCTTTATTGGTAATATTGTTGTATGTCATTGTTGTATTGTTGATGGTTCTTACTGCCACTATCCAAAGTTAAGGATTATAACAGTTTGGATAATTTGGTTAATGAAAGAATGTTGCCCCAGTCGCATATATGTGTTTCGATAAAAGCAGTGTGTATTTGATCTACACATGGTCGTGAAGATTGTTAGATCTATCATGACACTATGGTGAAAAAAAATATTGAATTCTGAGTATTGATTCATGTTTAGATCATCAAGATGAGCAACTTTGCTTTGTGAATCATACCTATCCGAGGTCCAGAAGTATGAGTTTGAGTAAGGTGCACTATAGTTGGCCATGAAGTGTTTGACAAAATGTTGTCTCCTGATTCGAACAGTTGAAAGTAAGGTGTGACCAGTGGTGACTGTAGAAAACATAGACCAAGTTGAAAATGTAAAAAGTGATTGGTTGAGTTGTGTTGAGATTGGGATTTGAGTATAGAACATATTGAGTCTCTAACAATTCTCTTTATGCTTCTATGAGATCTAGTTGATATATTGATTGAGCATTAAGTATAGAACATATTGAGTCTCTAACAATTCTTTTTATGATTCTATAAGATCTGGGCAAGTTCTTGGTGAGCTTGCTAGAGCAGGTTCTTTGTGAGCCTATGATAGAGTACAGAGAATAGAGTCTCAATGGATAGAGATCCAATAGCCAACACAGTTGAAGATAGATCTGAGTGAGGATTCTTCAAGTGGAGAGAGGTCCACCAGTCAGTGTAGCAGAGTGGCAGAGTATTCTATAATATAACAATTGAAGAGAGGTCCACCAGTCAGTAGCGGATACCTTTGCAATAAATTGGGAGTGGTCATGCTTCCCAAGAACTGACTAGCTATCAAGACCACATTTATATATTTAATTATCTTTTTGCTCATGTTTGTAATTTTTTCTAACTATAATAATTTGTGCCTAAGAATGTTGTGCATGGACTCAGGGGGAGTCTACAGTAGCCCTTTGGTATTATTGTCAAAGGGGGAGAAGAATTACAGGAGATTGCATGAGTGTTGCCAACAATTCCAAAGGGGGAGATTGTTGAGCAAGGTGCAACAAAAGTATTGTCATTGTTGTCAACACAGTCAGACAGATCAGTTGATGAAGTGGATAGGAGTTAAGAGGTTCCAGTTGATGATGTGGACAGGAGTTAAGAGGTTCTTTAGAGTATTTTTTGAGCAAGGTGCAACAAAAGTTGATGAAGTATATAGGAGTTAAGAAGTTCTTCAGAGATCAGTTGATGAAGTATACAGGAGTTAAGAAGTTCTTCAGAGTATGTACAATGATTTTCCAAAAGATAGAAGTGGCCCATTTGAGAAAAATCAAAAGAAAATCACAAAGAAGAAAACTGTTGCGATATCGCGACATGTTGAGCAATAAAGGAAAATTGTCATGATATCGTGACATGTTTGGAGAGAAAGAGCAAGAAAGCAAAACTGTCGCGATATCGTGACATGTTTGGAGAGAAAGAGAAAGAAAGCAAAACTATTGCGATATCGCGACATGTTTGGAGAGAAAGAGCAAGAAAGCAAAACTGTCACGATATCACGACATGTTTGGAGAGAAAGAGCAAGAAAGCAAAACTATCATGATATCATGACATGTTCGGAGAGAAAGCGCAAGCTAGCAAAACTATCGTGATTTCATGACATGTTCGGAGAGAAAGCACAAGCAAGCAAACTGTCACGATTTCACAACATGTTCGGGGAGAAGGCGCAAGCAAGAAAAACTGTCGCGATTTCGCGACATGTTGGAAGAGAAATAGGAGAGAGAAAAATATGGCACAATTTCATGACATGTTTCATTTTCACGGTCCAAAGTGAAGAGAAAGAGGAGAGAGAAAAAGGTGTCACGATTTCATGACATGTTTCATTTTCGCGGTCCAAAGCGAAGAGAAAGAGGAGAGAGAAAAAGGTGTCACGATTTCGCGACATGTTTCATTTTCATGGTCCAAAGCGAAGAGAAAGAGGAGAGAGAAAAAGATGTCACGATTTTGTGACATGTTTCATTTTTGTGGTCCAAAGCAAAGAGAAAGAGGAGAGAGAAAAAGATGTCGTGATTTCGCGACATGTTTCATTTTCATGGTCCAAAGCGAAGAGAAAGAGGAGAGAGAAAAAGGTGTCACGATTTCGTGACATGTTTCATTTTTGCGGTCCAAAGTGAAGAGAGATTGTACGAACAAAAAAGTGTCACGATTTTGCGACATATTGCAAGGAAGGTTGTACGGACGAAAAAGTGTCACGATTTCGCGACATATTGCAAGGAAGATTGTACGGATAAAAAAGTGTCACGATTTCACGACATATTGCAAGGAAGGTTGTACGGACGAAAAAGTGTCACGATTTCGTGACATATTGCAAGGAAGGTTGTACGAACGAAAAAGTGTCACGATTTCGCGACATGTTGTAGGAGAGAGAGTTCGAGAGAAAAAGTGTCGCAATTTCATGACATGTTGCAGGAGAAAGAGTTTGAGAGAAAAAGTGTCATGATTTTGCTACATGTTGTAGGAGAGAGAGTCCGGAAGAAAAAGTGTCACGATTTCGCGACATGTTGTAGGAGAGAGAGTTCGAGAGAAAAAGTGTCGCGATATCGCAACATGTCGGGTTTTCACGACCCGAAGGCAAGAGAGAGAGTCCAAGAGAAAAAGTGTCATGATATCGTGACATGTCGGGTTTTCATGACCCAAAGGCAAGAGAGAGAGTCCAGGAGAAAAAGTGTCGCGATATCGCGACATGTCGGGTTTTCGCGAACCAAAGGCAAGAGAAAGAGCAAAGGAGAGAAAGTGTCACGATATCACGACATGTCACATTTTTGTGACTTAAGGAGGAGAGAGAAAGTAAGAAGGTAGAAGTGTCGCGATATCACGACAAAAGTAAAGAAGAGTACAAAGGCAAAACTGTTGCGATATCGCAACATGTTGTGTTTTTATGGGTGCAAAGTTGAGAAGAGGACAAAGAGGTAGAAGTGTCATGATTTTGCGATAGGTCACTTTGGCACGAGCAAAGAAGAGAACCCAGCCAAAATAAGATATGTGATAGTTAACTGGAGTTATACGACGATTCATAGTGCGATTGTAAAAGAAAAACATGCAGCTAAAATAAGAAGGCTTAACTGAAGTTATACGGCAGTTACAGGTGCAATTGTAGAAGAAATTCATGCAGATAAAGTAAGAGGATTTAACTGAAGTCAGTACGTCAGTTATAGGTGCAATTACAGTGAAAATGCATGCATGCACAGAAAAGAAAGCGAACAGTCACTAAGGAGAATACGTACAGTCATGGTAAAGGTATATGTGTCAATTCGTTGCATGTAACGTAATGCCCACTCTATATATACAAAAGGAGTTATTGACAAGTGGTAGATGAGAATATGAAAGAAATAGTTACAATTGACAAGTGGCGTATGAGAAATAAAAGGAGTTATAACTAGAGTTTCAAAGTGAAAGGATTGTTATAAAAGGAGGTCTATGTGGAGAATTAAATGTGCGGTTGAAAGAGAGCGAAAGCGCTGCTCAAACTAGAGTGAAAGTGCTGCAAGAAGTGGGCTGGAAGAATGCTGTAAGAGAGCATTAAGCAGAGCCATGAGAGCCGTAAGAGTGTAGTAAGAAGCACAGCAAGAGGGCTGTAAGAGGGCCACCAAAGTGTAGTAAGCAGAGCCATAGGTATGTGTTGTGTGAACTATGGGCAATGTTGAGTGAGCAATAGACCAGTCAGGGTCTTGTAAAAGTGAAGGCATTTATATGTCAATATTCAAATTTTAGAATTGAAGTCCAAGATGGTGCTTGGAATCAGGGGTTGGTGCTCCTTCCAGTTGGTTCTGGTAAATAAAGGGTTGGTGTTCCTTTCTATTGGTGTAGATAAATCAGGGGTTGGTGCTCCTTCTAGTTGGTGCTGGTAAATCATGGGTTGGTGCTCCTTCCAGTTGGTGCTAGTAAATTGATTGTAAAGTTGTTGCTTTGCAAAGGCTGGATTTGGATGGGAGTCCAAACAGTCTATTTTTGAGGAGTAGCCAAAACTGGTGAACCTCGGTACATCTTGTGTTGTGTGTGATGCTCTCTTGTTATATTTGCTTTATGTGGTTTTAAGATTTCATTGTTTTGGCTTTAAGAGTTGCAGATTCAAGTTTTTAAGAGCTACACTGATTCACCCCCCCTCTCAGTGTCACTGTGAGACTAACATATTATTAGGTGATAACACCCGATACTCCAAGCTCTCCCCCTCACAAGAGAGAAAGGATCGAAATGGGCACCAATGAGCCTATGAGTATCACTCTAGTAAAAAAAGACTTTACATAATTCACTATTGAAGAAGAAGAGCAGATTGAGGCAATAATGGAGGATAGGGTGATAAAAATTTGGGATAGAAGCAAAGTCCACAATCCACCTCCATCAGGTTTAGAGCCTACTTCCAAGGCCACCATCACCATTCCCATTGAAGGAGTACAGTCACTCCGAATAAATCCTAGCACAAGTGATGTAGAAGTAGAAGGAGACTCGGTATTATTATTAAGATATGGAGTGTAGGTCCATGCACAGACTGCACTAGCCATCGAGAAGGAAGTGATAGCCTGGATATCTAAGGTTAAATTATTGTAATAAAAAAATTAGAAGCTAAAGGTAAAAGTTAATAAGAGTCAGGAGCAAGCATCTTTCGAAAGTAGTTCACTATAGTTTCTAAAACTTGCAGCCAAGTTAAAATAAAAGATGATCAAAGTAATTGAGAAAGAAGCAAAAATGATTGAGAGTTGTTGTAGAAATTTTGGGATAATAATAGAGACAAATAAAGAAATAAAATCCCTATTAGAAAGTGTAGACAAGAAGGTGGCAGCTATTTCACCAGTTTATGAAAGATGTGAAGCCACATATGAGCAAATCGGATCCAAACAAATAGTTATCATTGGTGATAAAACTCATAGCTGCCAGGTAGAGTATGAGAAAGTCACAAGTTTCAAGGTAGAACAACATAGATGGAATAACTCAATTAAAGAGTTAGAAAAAGTGGATGATGCAGTGATCCAGTTAAAATATCTCTATATAGATCTCCACAAGTTATTCAGTGTGGAAGGTTTTTGTCAATCAATCATGAAGGATATCAAATAATTTCCATGCAAAGAATCTGATGAAGATAAACTTTTCAAACAACTCATATCTTTGAAAATGCTCGTTATGGACATATTAAGATTCTTTTAGAGTAGAAAACCATTCATAAAAGAAGATAAAAGCAAGGGAATTAGATCATTGGACATGATTCATATGATCAATAAAATCGATGAAAAAATTTTGATCCTTATAGCCGATTCCATTGGTGCAAGACAAAATGAGAAGGAGGCAATTAATAAATTTAAAATGCATCTGATTCAACAAGCATTATGGGACCCACAATGACGAAAAAGGGAAAGGAGAAGATGAGTGACAACTAGGTTAGTTTTCGGCCAATTTTGATGACATATTCTTGAGGTAATTAAAAAAACAAACTATATAGTACCCAACCAATGACAAGGCAGGTGTTGGTATTTTTGCCACATTGTTTTTGTTGTTACTAATCATGCAAGAGAATGCACAAATTGTAGATATAATCACTCCTCTGTTTGTCCCTCCAAGCACTTTGAAAGGGAAAATACCAAAATCTCTACAAGTTTTGTGTTAAAGCAAAGTAAGTGTAAGATGTCGCGATATCGCGACTTGTTACAGTTTCACGACGTTCGATGAAGAAAAGAACTAAGTATAGAAAATGTCGCGATATCATGACATGTCGCATTTTTGTGACCTGTCGTATTTTCGTAGCTAAAAGTAGCCAAAGGAAGCAAGGGAGTAAAACTATCGCGATATCATGACATGTTGGATTTTTGTGCTAGAAGCAACAAAAGGAAGCAGTAACGGCAAAATTGTCGCGACATCGCGACATGTTGCATTTTCGTGACTTGTTGTGGTGAGGGAGCAGTAAAGTGAAAGTTGTCGTGATTTTGTGATATGTCGCATTTTTGCGACTTGCAGTGGCAACAAAGCAAAGTGATAGGAAAATGTCATGATTTTGCGACATACAGCAGCAAAGAGGAGCGCCAAGGAAATATGTCACGATATCGCGACATGTCGCATTTCGTAGGGAGACAGCTAAAAAGTACAAGTCTGAAGAAAATTATCATGATTTTGCAACATGTCACATTTTCACGACTTGTCACATTTTCATGGAGGCGAGACAAAGAAATCCAAAGAAAGAGAAATATTTCACAATTTCACGACATGTCGCATTTTCATGACATGTCACGTTTTTGCATAAATGTTGAAGATAAACTCAAGGTGGGAGAAAGATGTCACGATTTCATGAAATTTTTGGAAACAAAGCTAGGCAACAGAAAATTGTCATGATTTCATGACATGTCATGATTTCACAAGAAGCACGGAAGCAGCCAGATAGTACAGAATGTCACGATTTCGTGACATGTCATGCTTTCATGGTGAAAATGCGAGGAAGGAGCAAGATGGTACAGAATGTCATGATTTCATGACATGTCCCATTTTTGCCACTTGCAAGAAGATGAAGGCCAAGAAAGAGGAAGATGTCGTGATTTCATGACATGGTGTGTTTTCGTGGGTATAAAGCAATATGAAATCCAGAAGGAAGAAATTATCGCGATTTCGTGACATGGTGAGTTTCGCGACTTGGAGCAACAAAGAAGGTAGGCGAAGAAAGATGTGATTTCATGACATATCATGAAAATAAAGCAAGAAGAAGAAAAATGTCACGATTTCATGACATGTTGCAGTTTCACGAAAGTGAAAGACAAGAAGAGCCAAGCAAGAGAAAATGTCATGATTTCACGACATGTCACATTTTCACGACTGGTGGCAACAGGAGAAAGTAGTAAGGTAAAAATGTCACGATTTCGCGACATGTCACATTTTTGCGACCTGTCACATTTTCACGACAGAAGCAATAACAAAGGCCCGATAAAGTTTTGTCCGCATTTTCCTTCAAAATTGCATAGGATAATGTGAGGAGAAGATAAGGATCAAACAAAGTAATGTTTTAAAAGCTCTCCAACTGATTTTGAGATCGAGGTCAGAGAGACTCCAAGATTAAATGTTTTGCTAATTACCTATGTGCGAAAGATGGGAAAATGTGTTAAATCAGTTTATTCTCGAAGCCACCAAAATTAAATATGCCTCCAGTATTAAAATCTCTTGTTCGTGATCTCCTAACGCTTCAAGCATGCCCCAAAAATGCTCGTTTAATGGATAAATTTGGTCCCTTGTTTCCATTCGATTTTTAGCTTGATCCATCGAAGCAAGGAATGTGATTTATCCGAGGTAGATTAAGGGGGATTGTTTCTCTTTTCAAGTGCATATTTTGTGGACCTCCTCTTAAAATTTGTTTTATGTTTTAAATGTTGTGATGCAATTATGTTTTAAATGTTGTGATGCAAAAGAGAGAGGGAAGACCTCTATAAATACCCATGTATATCTAAAGAAAGAAGGTTAGACATTTTGCAAGAAAACTCTCTAAGTTCTCTGCATCAATAGAAGAGACTTGGCTTCTGAGATTTGCAAGCATTCTTATGTGTGTGATTTCCTTCTATATTTTAAAGTCATTTTTGTTTATGGTAATGCTCTTACTGTTAAGTTTTGAATTTTGCATTCTGAATTTGAACGTTGTTGGTTAGTTAGTAGATCTTGAAATGCGATCTGGGGGTTATCTCTACAAAGGTGTGAGTTAAATTCTATTGCTTTCCTTTTATTATATGTTGTTATAAAACTTGGTGGAATTTTTGTTGTTAGTCTGCCCCAAATTATACATTTCATCCTATGGCTATATTTCCCTTTCTTTCAGTTATTTATCAATTTCTTTCCTGCATCCCTAGTCTTCAAACAGTGTAGAATTTAGTAAGGGAGCCAGCCCTCTCTGGAGATCGGTTCGAAGGAATTTTCTTTTTCCCTCGACCTTTCAATGTTGGCCAAGTCTAGGGCGCACAAGTGATGAAATCTTGTACTTAGGCAGATTCATGACCAATAGTTTTTGGCATGCCCGATGGGACAGAATGTTTCTATCTCAATAAGATCCATAATCGATGGGACAAGTACTATTCCAAGTTGATAAACCCACCTGTGCCAACAGTTTTTGGCATGCATTTCAATAGTATTAAGGTTTAATGTTTGCCTTCATGTTGTATAGTTAGAACATTTGGTGACTCAGCACTACCCAAAAGCCTCCGAACGTGGATACAGTGAGAGCTGTATTTCATGATCACAAGATTGAAGGTCAAAAAATCTGAAAATCCCGTTGAGTTTTTTGAACTTGACAACCAAAAATTAAGTGGACACCCTAAGTTGGTCTCCCCACCACTTACGTCCTCTGCAACATCCTCACAAATTGTTCGTGTATTTTCTATTCCTTCAAGTTCATCTAGTACTACTACTAGTTTTCCACCTCTTCAGCCACACGCACTAGTCCAAATGACCCAACATCCTCCACCAAGGTGGTTCTCGACATGGAATAGTTCGAGAGCCTTGAATTTACTGGCACAAAATCTAGTCCCTCAAGCTACTTTGAAAGCTTTTTCGACCTATGATGGTACTGGTAAAACTACTTATGAACATATTCAAGATGTAGCCTCTTTGGCGACCATCCATGACATAACGAATGAAGACGTGATGATAAAATTGTTGGTGTTGTCACTGAGAGGGAAATTTTTGTATTGGTACCGATCATTGCAACCAGGCACTATTGCATCATGGGATCAATTAGGAGAGCTATTAATCAAAAACTTTCATGAACAAGCTGATCCATTTTCCTTGTTGCATCAATTTAATGCAATTCAAAGGCATCCGCAGGAGGAGATAGCGGACTTCAATGTCAGATTTACTAGAAGCTAGCAGAGAGTTCCTGAAGGTCTTCGGCCCACTCATGAGCAAGCTACCTTCTATTATCTCAGAGCTTTTAACACAGACATTGGCTTGGCTATCCGGCAGTCCAACGTGACTACATTCCCAAAGTTGTTTGAACAAGCATAAAAGGTGAAAGCTGACTTGATTGCCATAGGTAGGCTTCCCCCAAAAGTAACAATGCCTATCTTACATGATCTTCCTAAGCATTTGTATTCTGGTTCATTTTCATATCCTATGCCTTCCATGTATCCTATTCCATCATGGAGCTCAAGTGCACCTCAGATCGCACCCATTCCAGTTCCCCAGCTCCCTACTCCAACTATTCCACAATTGCCTACACCAAGCATTCTATAATTACCAGATCCCACTTCATTCCCAGCATTGTCTACACCACCAGCACCTCTACCTATACTGGCACCTCCTGCGCCCTCAAATGTTGATCCTTACACAACGCTATTACAAGAGGTAAAATCTGCTAATTCATCTATAAGAGCGATGGGAAATAAAATCACAATTATTGAAAGAAAGCAAGTCGAGAGAGATTTCCAACCCAGGATATTTCAACCTTCGTCGATCACTAGAGAACAAGTGGCTTCAACAAGCAAAGTGCCTGAAAAGAACCCGACTGTGTTGATGAATGAGGAAGCTGGCCCTATAGAAAGAACATATTGGTGTTCTACATGTAATGATCCACATGGTGAGGAGACTCGTATGGTTCATTTGAACTATGTACAAATATTGGTCGCAAGCTCTTCTGGAGGACAAGTTAATATGATTATTGAAGTAGATCATAATTTTATGGTTCCATCTGAAGAACAAGTCTTAGTTCTCATGAGAACTGGGAAGAAGCCAGTTATGGTAGATCCAGAAGAGATGGAACCATTAAGGGTATCGGTTGATCCAAAGATGCAAAATGAGAAGAAACAAGTACAAGTGAAAGCTCATGTTTCAATACCAAAGCTAGATTCACCTATTCTATTAAAATATATTTTGCCACCATGAGCAAATGAAATATTGCAAGAAAAAGCCTCAGCTTCGTAGGCAAGAGTTGAAACAGAGGAACGAGCCAGAAAAAAGCTCAAGTACCCATATTTGACTAAAAGACTGAGGGTTTAAGCCACTTAGCAATATCAGAGCAAATATGAAGATACTATTGAAAAGAGGGAGTCTGATGCATCTACATACAATATTGTTAAAGAATTGAAGAAGATTCCAGCCAAGGTTAGTCTCTATGATGCATTACAATTACCTGGGCAAGTTGATTTGTTACAAGAAACATTGAAGTCTATGAACGATAATGAGAAGAATCCTAACCAAACAATTTTTTCTCAAACATTAACTTCTTCAGCCACTAGAAAAAATAGACCACCCCCATTTTATTTGTCACTCAAGATGAAGGGTTGGATAGTGCACAACTGCATGATTGATTCTGGTGCTACGACAACTGTCATGCCAAAGGCAATTTGTGAAGTCATGGGTATGGATTATACAAGAAGTAGCCCTGGTGTCTTGCAGTTGGATGGGACTCCCATGAAAATAGTGGGTGTAATCAAGGATATTCCTATTGTTCTACATAGTATGCCTCAAATTACGGTAATTCAGGAGGTAGTTGTGGTTGATTTGGAACCATATTTCAGTATGTGTTTGTCGAGAGAATTCACTGCCAAGCTGGGAGGCTACCTTTCTCTGGATTATTCTCACTTGGATATTCCTTTCAAAGGAAGAAGAATCCAGATATACAATAAGAAGCGTTCTACTTTTCATATAGAGAATATGGAAGAAGAAGAAAAGTCCACACATTCTGTCAACATGATAACTAAAGAATTGGAAAATCTTGATTTGATGGATGAAGTCCTGGATGAGCTTCACTTAGAGGATGAGTTTTCAATGCTCGATTTTAATGCCATGATGGAAACTGAAATTTGTTGTTACTCCATTACAAAGCCTAAAGAGGTTGAAATAAAGATGCCTCCTGATAGAGATGGTCAAGACTCTGTGCTCGATCAATTATGGAAGTTGTATTTTGATGGAGCAAGATGTAAAAATGGTGTGGGAGCAGGGATTGTTCTTATTTCTCCCCCTGGCCTATAGAAAACATATTCATATCAACTGACCTGGAGTTGTACTAAAAATGCTGCTGAGTATGAAGCGTTGTGCCTAGATTTGAAGAAGGCAAAAAAATTGGGGATTGAACAATTGCAGATTTTTGGTGACTCTGAATTGATTGTGAATCAAGTACCAAAAAAGTGCATATCCAAGAAGCATTATCTCAAGGCATACTGCAACAAAGTTTGGGACCCTGGAAAACATCACAAGTTTGGGGTAATATGAGAAGGTCCATATTTGTTCAAAAAAATAATAATAATAAACAACAAAATTCGTCAATGTCAGCTCCTTTTGCACATGAGCCTGCAGGTATGTTTATTTCTTTTCCTTCCCAGTAGGAAGTGGCTTACCCTTTACTTCTTTCTTCCACTCCCACTCCTTCTTCCACTGTACATAATCAAGCCACTACTGTTGTTTCTACTCCCCTCTCTAATGTTCCCTTTTCTTCACTTCCCCTTTCTTCTAATCCTTTGTCTTTTGAGCACTTCTCCATAGTTCCTACCACTTTCTCCATCCCATCCACTCCCATTTTATTATCTGTTTTCACTAGCAGCTGGTAGCATAGTAGCACCCTCTTCATTTGTTGTATCTACCACTTCTACTCCTCCATCTTCCACCATTCCATCATTCACCATTCCCATTCCATGGCCTGCACATCTGTCGATCATCACTCTATTCATTCCTATTTTCAATTCAAGTGCTTCTCACTACTACCATGGAGATCCTTGCACAACACCTGGTGATTACCCAGCTCAACCGAGCTAGGCAAAATGCAGTCATTCAAAAAATAAGGGAAGTTCTACTATTCTAAAAATTTCTGTTGAAGGTCCTATTTTGAGTGTCGAGTTCCAGCAGGAGCTTGTTGCAGCAGCCCGCAAAGATGTCCAACATCAACCAACACTCACTTTTCCTACCCCTCCAGCTTCTTGAATCTGGTGCCCAATGTATAAAGACCTGAGGTTTGTGCATATAGCAGAAATGTATACCCCGAGAGCCACCAAGAATATTGGCATTTTTGCCACATTGTTTTTGTTGTTACTAATCATGCAAGAGAATGCACAAATTGTAGAGATACTCACTCCTCTGTTTGTCCCTCCAAGCACTTTGAAAGGGAAAATATCAAAATCTCTACTAGTTTTGTGTTAAAGCAAAGTAAGTGTAATATGTCGTGATATCGTGACCTATTGTAGTTTTGCGGTGTCCGATGAAGAAAAGAGCTAAGTATAGAAAATGTCGCGATATCGTGACATGTCGTATTTTCATGACCTGTCGCGTTTTCACGGCTAAAAGTAGCCAAAGGAAGCAAGGGAGTAAAACTGTCGCGATATCGCGACATGTTGGATTTTTGCGCTAGGAGCAACAAAAGGAAGCAGTAACGACAAAATTGTCGCGACATCACGACATGTCGCATTTTCACGACTTGTGGTGAGGGAGTAGTAAAGTGAAAGTTGTCACGATTTCGTGACATGTCACGTTTTCGTGACTTGTAGTGGCAACAAAGCAAAGTGGTAGGAAAATGTCGTGATTTCATGACATACAACAGCAAAGAGGATCGCCAAGGAAAAATGTCGTGATATGGCGACATGTCGCATTTTCATGGGGAGACAACTGAAAAGTACAAGCCCGAAGAAAATTATCATGATTTTGTCACATGTCACATTTTCGTGACTTGTTGCATTTTTGCAGAGGTGAGACAGAGAAATCCAAAGCAAGAGAAAGATGTCGCGATTTCACGACATGTCGTATTTTCATGACATGTCACGTTTTTATGGAAATGCTGAAGATAAACTCAAGGTGGGAGAAAGATGTCATGATTTCATGACATTTTTGGAAACGAAGCCAGGCAACAAAAAATTGTCATGATTTCATGACATGTCATGATTTCGCGAGGAGAAGCACGGAAGCAACCAGATAGTACAGAATGTCACGATTTCACGACATGTCACATTTTTGTGATGAAAAAGTGAGGAAGGAGAAAGATGGTACGGAATGTCACGATTTCGCGACATGTCCCATTTTTGCCACTTGTAAGAAGATGAAGGCCAAGAAAGAGGAAGATGTCACGATTTCACAACATGGTGCATTTCATGGGTATAAAGCAAGATGAAAGCCAGAAGGAAGAAATTGTCGCGATTTCATGACATGGTGAGTTTTCGCAACTTGGAGCAGCAAAGAAGGTAGGCGAAGAAAGATGTCGTGATTTCACAACATATAATGAAAACAAAGCAAGGAGAAGAAAAATGTCATGATTTCGTGACATGTTGCAGTTTTGCAGAAGTGAAAGACAAGAAGAGCCAAGCAAGAGAAAATGTCACGATTTCGTGACATGTCGCATTTTCACGACTGGTGGCAACAGGAGAGAGCAGTAAGGTAAAAATATCGTGATTTTGTGACATGTCGCATTTTCGTGACCTATCACATTTTCACGACTGAAGCAATAAAAAATGCCCGATAAATTTTTGTCTGCATTTTCCTTCAAAATTGCATAGGAGAACATCCTAACGCTTCAAGCATGACCCAAAAACAATCATTTAATGGAGAAATATGGTCCCTTGTTTCCATTCGATTTTTAGCTTGATCCATCGAAGTAGGGAATGTGATTTCTCTGAGGCAGATTAAGGGGGATTGTTTCTCTTTTCAAGTGCATATTTTGTGGACCTCCTCTTAAAAATCTGTTTTATGTTTTAAATGTTGTGATGCAATTATGTTTTAAATTTTGTGATGCAAAAGAGAGAGGGAAGACCTCTATAAATACCCATGTATATCTAAAGAAATAAGGTTAGAAATTTTACAAGAAAAATCTCTAAGTTCTCTGCATCAATAGAAGAGACTTGGCTTCTGAGATTTGCAAGCATTCTTATGTGTGTGATTTCCTTCTATTTTTTAAAGTCATTTCTGTTTATGCTCATGCTCTTGTTGTTAAGTATTGAATTATGCATTCTGAATTCGAACGTTGTTTTTTAGTGAGTAGATCTTGAAATGTGATCTGGGGGTTATCTCTACAAAGGTGTGAGTTAAATTCTATTGCTTTCCTTTTATTATATGTTGTTATAAAACTTAGTGGAATTTTTGATGTTAGTCTACCCCAAATTATACATTTTGGTCTGTGGCTATATTTCCCTTTATTTTAGTTATTTGTCAATTTCTTTCCTGCATCCCTAGTCTTCAAACAGTGTAGAATTTATTAAGGGAGCCAACCCTCTCTAGAGATCGGTTCGAAGGAATTTTCTTTTTCCCTCGGCCTTTCAATGTTGGTCGAGTCTAGGGCGCGCAAGTGATGAAATATTGTACTTAGGCAGATTAGTGACCAATAGCAGGATATGGCACTAGGTGGACGATCCAAATGAAAGTAGTTCAGGTAATTATAGAGCTGTCATATCTATAAAAAGGACATCCACATCTAGAATAAGAATCAATCTTTGATATAGCATATTTTTTCTAAGAGGTATACTTGAGTGCCCATTATTTGTTGTTGTATTTCCTTTATTTTATTTCTTCTTTTCCATCCCCTCATTCTTCCCATTACTGTGTAGGTTTTTTATAGGAAAGTGCCCAAGAAGCTAAGATTATTTCCATACTATTGAGCTAGAGGTCTAGATACTCAACTGTTATGATATTCGAACGAGAGAGTGAAAGGTCCTTGTTACGACATTCAAATGAGGATCTTTATTGTATTAATCATTCTAAGAGTTAAATGGCAATTCCAAGCCAACTCTTCATGTAATATTTTTCAATATTAATATAATTTTGGGCTTCTTTCCTATTATTTTTTGTATTTAGCTATGTGTGTATCTTCATTATGGGTTATATTATTTGAACACAGTGAATTCTTATTTAATTGGTTAACTGTTATGTTTATTATGATATTCGAATGAATTTAATTACATTGGTTATCTCTTCTCTCTTTCTTTCTATTTATATTGAATTGCTATAAAATATTGCTACAATATCCCAAAGGATTAAAGCATCAGTCATACATTAGGCATATTAGAATTTTTTTTGTTTTAGCTCGGTCATAATTTATAATTGTTAATTCATAACCATAAATCTTGAAGAGCATCAACTTAAATAACTTAAGCTCACATCAAGGGTATCCTTACCATACTTGGCGTGTCTAGAAAATATTAAAGAACTCTATTCCTAAGTTAAAGAGGTAGGTCAACCAGAGCCTATAATTGCTCATTGGCAGTAGGTTTCCCTGTAGTGTGATAACTTATCTTAATAATGCAGGAAAAATCCCCAATAATTTATTGGCACTGTTGTCGGGGATCGAATGCATAATTTTCATTATAGTTTTAAACCTAACAATAAATATTTATTGGAAACAGTTATCTTAAAGAAGAAATTAGATTATTGGTTTATCTTAAAATATTTTCATATCTATTTTCCTTCCATGCTCATAGTTTCAATTTTTTCTTTTTCAAGAATGAACAATTATATTTTTTTCTTTATTCTCTTGAGTTTCTTGATTTTCTTAATTCTTGAAAAATTTTATACCTTGAGTGATCGAGAGTGTTTAAAGTCAAGTAATATTGACCAAACATTCATTTCTTCTGCATGCATTGTGCTAGCGAATCTGATTGGAAAAATACAAAAATATCATAAATATTAAAACAAGAAGAAGAATGTGCTAGCTTGAATGAGAAGAACCACTCAGGAGCTGCATCTAAAATTCTTAGATCCAAAATTATTTTTTAGAACCAATCCTTCTAGTTCATATCCAAAAGGTTCTGATGCAGATATTGTTATAGTAGAGAGTTTATTTGAAATACCTCCCACTATCCCTAGTGGAATTAGTATTACACCTCCTGTTGTAATCCAAACACCTCCATTAGTTAATATGGCTAACCCATAATCTATTTAGTTATGGAGGACTAATAGATATAGATATTTTCAATTACTAATTGACATTGTAAGTATAAAATCATCTCAATTTTCCTAAGTTAAGGGATATAATCTTCCTCTTCTTCGTACACTTCTATTTTTCCTCTCTTATTACTCTTGTATATCCCTTGATCTTGTAAGTATAAATTTATTCTTCAATTTCTCCAAGTCAAGGGATATACACATTTCTTATTCTTATACCTCCTAAATAACTTGTAGATACTCAGGGAGGGCATGTTATATTATTTACATATGGTTATACATCCTTATTTATATGGCACCTATATTTGGACGTTATAAGGTGACCTTTTCTAGTTATTTGTGAGTTAGTTGGGATTTTCTTTCCTCTCAAAAATTCACACATTTTCCTTCTCATTCATTTTTTTTGTTCCTCCTAAACAACACCTAGATAATCAATGAGGACATCATATGATGTTTACATATTAGCACACATCTTATCTAGACTTTTCTTACCCTTTGACATCATATGGTAACCCTTCTTGGTTATCTGTGAGTTGGTTAGGACTTTCTTTCTTTCTTAGTAATTTTAAACTTTATTTATTATTAATTCTCCTTTCTTCCTAAATAGGTCCCAAGTAATTAGGGAGGATGTCATATGACGTTTACAAATTAGCATGTGTATTATCTAGACTCTACTTATCCTTAGATTTTATATAGTGTCTCTTCCTAGTTATATGTGAGTTGGTTGAGACTCTTCCTCTTCATTCTATACCTTCTCCACATGTACTTTCTTGTCACACCATTTTTTATCATCTTGTAAAACCTATTGTAATTACATTTGATTTTATTTATTAATGCATTGTTTACACAATCAATAAAATAAACATGTATATTACGATAGCATATAGGAGAATGATCCCTCTTCCTCTTTGATTCCCTAATTGACCTTTCGATTTTCAATGGATGCTCATAGGATAAGCTAGATATTGCATGAATATCATTTTATAGTGTTCATATGGCCACTAGCTATTGTGTGGGTGTCTCTCAGCTATCGAAACGATAATAGCAATACTTTATTCTTGTTTGCATTCTCATGCTAATAAGAGCATGGGGGAAAGATATGCCTATCTCTTTGACATTCACCTCATATTACATAATATTTAGTTATAGGCTATCTTATCTTCATCCCTTGTATACCCTTTTTTATATATCTTCTCTCCACATTTCATTCATTCTTCTTTCTAATGAGATAATGAAGATATGATATACTCACTTCTTAGCATCATGCCTTTTTACCTTAATGCTAGGTTATTAGTTATCCTACTAGTATCTCTTATTTGTCCATTACATGATCTTTCTCATCTCTCTTTACATCTTATATATTTATATACTTCATGTATTTCCATATCTTGTATACACTTATACATATCTTGTATATACTTGTACATATCTTGTATGTATATTGTACATAGCGTGCACACACACACACACACACACACACACACACACACACACACACACATGTATACCTTAATTGGTTACTTGATTACCTTTGGTCATATTACAATTGTACCTTAATTGGTCATCCACAGTCATGCCCCTTACTTGGTTACTTGTTCTTCTTCGTTTAGACTACAATTGTACCTCAACTAGTCACCCGCAATCACTTGCAAGCACACACTTTAATTGGGTATTGCTTATCTTTAGGTGTTTCACTACGGTTGTACCTTCACTGGTCACCCATAGCTTTAGGTATCATTTATTCATTGATTAATGTACATAGCTATATATAGGCCTTACAGCCTATATATATATATATATATATATCAAAGCTTGTGTCATTTTGATCACACTGATATTTATCAATCTACGCTGATACTGGTGATATGGTCTAAGCACCTCTTTCTTTTCTTGACCTATTTTTAGCCTATTTTTTCTTCTATATCTCTCTCTTACTCTTGTTATCATTGTTCTTCAATCACTTAATTACTTAAATCTAATAATCTAACTAATATACATAAATCATAAAACATATTCATCATAATCATTCAACATTTTTTTCTTAATCAATAAATAATAGCTAGATGTCATTAATCTTAAAAAGAGAATACACCCAATCTGGTGCAACAGTGTACCACAATATAAAATTTCCATGTCATTCCATCCCTCCATAAGCTTATGAGCCCAACTTGACTGCTTTGCCTATTGGTGATTGCATGTTCATATATTATGAGATAGTTCATGTTTATGACTAGGATTTGTTGTGTAAACAACTTGAGGGTGGTGGAGGAACCCTCTGATCTACCAAGAAAGCTTAGTAGTACATCATCTAGTAGACGGTCTCCCTCTACACTAACACCTATAGGTCCTCTCATACCTTTTGCAACTCCTTCTGTAGTAGCCTAATTTCCTAATCCTACTAGCCACCTGTAATGATGGCCATGCTCTCTAAATAGGCCCATTATCTCTCCTACTCTAGCCTCCCATCTCTCCTCTCAATCGCTTCATCTCAGCCCTCATCGCATCCCTCTTTGTCTTAATTTTTTCATGCTCCATAATAACCTCATCAATGGATTCTCTTAGTTCTACCAACCTCTGGGTCTTGTCCTTGTGGAGTAGGTCCAACTCACTTTGTAGTTGGGATATCTCTGTATGCATAACCTCCCTCTTTGCCATAGGTTCATCCTAACCTATTATTCCACTATACTGAGCCTCCATCTATATAGGGATAACTCTTATCATCCTTACTCCTCTTATTGTCATGTCAGTCACAATGACTAATGCTCTAATGGTTGTCACCACCTTTATTCTAACCTCCATCCATCATTTCCTAGGTTGCTCTACCATCCTCTACTACCTTTTTATAGTCCATTTGGTAGCCTCTCAAATCATTATTTGCATGTCTTTATTAATCACTTGGAACCTCTAGATAGGCACCACTAGTGAGATCCTTACCGGCATGGTCCTCATGTACCATTGTTTGTAGCCCAAGGCTACCCTAGCATTTTCCACCCTTGGTTTGATATTCAATGGATCATCGATGTCCTTCTTCATAAATTAATTGGGGTCTAGTCATGCCCCAACTCTTACCAGGTCCTCAGCCACCCACTAATAACACTAGTCTCCCATATATGGTATTTATTGTTGAATTTTGAACTACCTCTACAATCAATCAAAATGGTATTGCTCTCGCTCATATTGGTCCATGATCACCCACTTGATTTGATAAACCTATGACATATCAAGCCCATCCTCTACCCACATAGGGTGTACACACCATGGATTCCAAATCATATTCTCATCAGTCATATACACAATATTGTACAATGTCCTATACAGTTAAGCTAAAACTAGAAATCCCCATTTAAACTACATCTGCTAATATCTCATATTGTCTATCACCCCTACTAGTGACCATGGTATGTATCTTCTTTTGGTGTGGCACACTAATAGCCTAGTCTCTACCCCATAGAGCATGAGGTAAGATCTGATACATCATATCTCTCGATCATCTCATCCACATATAGTCCACTTTGGTGGATCTCATGGTATAAATGCTTTTATAATATTTGTAGTACCTTGAGGACCTGTAAACCTCCCAACCCTTAATTAGGATAATCAAAATCTATCATACATACTCCAATGTGATTGTAGCCTCCTTTGTAGGTAACCATAAGGTCAAAGACTCTAGGTACCATTTCTTCATCAGTGTAGTCAAGAGTGTCCTATCACACTCTACTTAGTTCTACTACATGTAGCAGCCCCACTATCCTCAACACTCTCTTTTCTACAACTATTAAACATCTCAATGATGTCTTGAACATCCATGGTCTCCACTCCTTACTCTTTATGACATCTAGTTGCAAAAACACAATAACACAAAAAATTTCATTAATACTCCATCTCATCGCACATAAAACCATAACAAATTATCTTTATCATGAATCTACCTTACTACCTAAAACATAATTATCTCTATAATCATTCTCTATTTCCTTCCTTCTATTATTTTTTTCTCTATATTTCCCTCCCTCTTTTATATTTCTCCCTTTTCTATTTTCTTCATTTATTACGATTTCATGCTCCTCATTTCTAGGATATGAGGGGGCACCCTTACATTGGGGTTATTAACATCATCATTTCCCCATAAAGTATGCAAAATATTCAAAGTATTTGGAATCACACTATTTTTGCACCATCCCTATCCCTAAACTTCTTACCCTTTTAGCACCTACCTTTTTAAACCTAAAGGTATCCACAACTTTTTTTGATGCATTTATTACACCATAAATGACACCAAAAAATGACCCAACCAAATGAATCAATTTTTCCTTAGAAGCCTAAGTATCCCTTCAAGATTATTAAAAGCAATTTTTGTGCCCATTAGCCCTTGATTTTTGATATCTTTCTCATTTTTAGTGAATTTATGGTCATCCTTGATGGATCTCAAAATCATGTCCCCTTTATTTAGGTCTTGTCTACCCTCAATAAATTTGTGGTTTTTCTTAATAGATCCCAAAATAATTTGTTGATGCTTCCTACCTAGTTTTCAAAGAGGCCACCTGATATCTTATGATGTCATTTGATGTGACCATCAATGGTTATATCTATGAATTCATGGTTGACCATTATCAATCATAAAATTGTGTCTCTAAGGCAAGGACTCTAAATCCTGAACTCGTTATCCACCTTGGGATCTTAGGCCATTTATGATGTCATTCTTGGGTGTCATCGCCTAGCTATCAATTCCCTAGATGACTTCCCTCTCGCCCTTATGAAACTCAAATTCAACCACCTTATTAAAGTTATTTTCTCTCTCTCCATACCTCAAAACTATAAGTATAGGCGTTGGGTTTCAATTTGCATAACACACTCTCATGGTAACAAAACTCTTGCAAAATTGTAGCTCAGATTTATCAAATTGCATCGGCCACTTTGGAGAGCATTTTGATGAAGTGCTAGGATAAGTCTTAGAGATCCACTCATCTATTGGTTGTAGCCTCCCCTCACCCTTTTCCTTTGACCTCTCTCTTTTATAGTTTAATTTTAGCATTAGTCTAATAATGCTTAAAATTTTCTCTATTAATTTGAATTTGTCTTCTATTATAATTCCTTGCTTCTAATATTTTGTGCAACTACAGGCTAATCTCAACTCAATTTCTTTGCACATCCTTGGCCCTTGAATCTCTCCCATTCAGTAAGTTTTTTCCTTGGTCCTCCACTCAGGATGATTTTACGGCTAGCCTGTATCAATCATAAATTCATTAAAAACCAAAATGGGGTCATACTAGGCTCTCTATATTGTCTCTCCCTACCTAGTTGCCTCACCATCATATTTTACTAGATCCTCTATTTTATCTAATACCAATTTCTATTACTCTACTAGTTCTTTGTATGTTGATAGAATGAATTCATGATCCAATATTATAAGGGGCAAATTCTTCCTAAGCCAAAAGGGGCTACTTTCATTGGATCCCATAGCCTCCCTTGACTTTCCTTAAACATTTAATCCTTTTTCCATCACCCAAAATCCTTTTGAGTTGATGTTATTTCCTCTGTTTTAGTTTTCAAGCTTGTAGAATGATTTCACAGTCAAGACTTATCAGTCATAATTTTTTGTAAGCTTAGGGGAAAATTTATTCTGCCTCTAGCATCCTATCTTATCTTTTGCTCCTATCCTACTCTCTACACCTAGTATTTTATTTGAACTACTTCTATCTCCCTCAATTATTCCTCTCTAGTCATAATTTTCTTTTAGTAGAATAAATCCATAGTTAATATTTGTGGACCGTGAAATTGTTACAACCATAGATCTGCCTCTTTAATCATCATATTCTAATTTTTGTTTCTTCTATCTCAGTGATTTCATGCTTGATATTTACAAAGCATGAATTTGTCCCTACAACAAAATATCATCAATTTTTCATGCATTTGTTTTAGTCATCTAAAAGGACCAAGGGGACTTAATTACCCATTCTATGAGTTTTACCTCCTCTACAACCTAATAAAGTCCCCAAACACTAATCATCAATTTTTAAGTTTATAATTTTGTAGGTTCGATAGATTCATCGTCATTATTTCTAGGATATAAAAATGTATTTGCAATCAATAACTATGGGTCGTGAAATCATGGCAACCACTGGTTTATGTAAGCATCATTTTTAATCTTGCTAGGTATTTCTTTAAGTTCTATTTTTTATTGATTTTTTTTTCCACTTTGTTGTTTGTTAGCATACAAATTAAAAATGAGCATAAAAATAACCTTAGCTTCTTTTAGTTTTAAATCAATAAACAAAGGAGAAGTCAAATAACTTAGCAAATTTCATGTGTTTATCTCTTCTTTCTTCTATTTAGGCATTAAAATTTAAATGTGCATGTAGTCTTATGCATTTAGGCTAGATTGTTTATGCATCTTCCGTGTCCCCTTTCTAAAAGAGAAAGGTTTACCTTTGTACCCTAGTATTAGTTTCATACAAAGGAGAGAATCATTCTAGGATAACTCATATTTTGCATATTTTATCTTCTTGCATTTTAGTTAAGATAAACATGTTGATTAGTTAACATAGTCTTCAAAACCAAACTTAGGTTTTTATATAATTTACACATCAAACCCCATAAAATGACTTGGAGTGAGTCTTAAAAATGCTCATGGTGAATAACTAAACCCAAACCACACTAAATTGAGGTGAGGACAAACCCTACAAGTATTTTAGCCCTGATAGATTTGCTAAGATATTCACTGGAACCTCCTCACACTACTCATCCAAGCCTATCATCAACACATCTTGAGAAACTAACAACTGTAATGTCATCATAATCATTATTCTATAAATCATTAACATATCATCACCATGCATCATTATCAATTAACAAGCACATAATCTAAATTAAATCATCATAACACAATCCACATCAAATCATTAACCATCCATATATTAACAAATATTTCATCACAAAAAAATTGGCACTTCATCATGTATCCATAAGCACTAATATATATATATATATATATATATATATATATATATATCCAACTGTATGTACATCAAAATATATAATACAATTACCATTTATAGATCATTTGTCAACAAAAATATATAACTAAAAAATTGGCCCTCACAGGGACAACTATCTTTGGGACCTAGTATTGGGTGCTCCTACTCCTCCTCAAGATGGTGGTACATCTTCACTAACTACTATGATTGTCAAGTCATAGACTATGAATGTGTCTATGTTTTTTGTGGCTATGACTGGATTGATTACTAAATAGGGATATAATGAAATAGAGAAAGGACTAAAATAACTTAACTCAAACTACAAGATCGTAGGTTTATATGGTAAGCTAATGAGAGTGATTTTATGACAAATAACACTAATATTGATTTTGTAATAGGAAATATTGGTACAGGTGACATTGAATGTGTAATAGATAACAATACAAAATTCATTAAAAAGGAATCAAGGAAGGAATCAAGGAAAAGGAACAATTATAATAGATATGGACATAAAATAAAAAAGTGTTAGAACCCCCATTATTATAAAATTTGTGGAGAAAATAGTCCTCAATATTTATGTTAAGAAAATAAAAACAAAATATCTGCACACTATGTATGGATAAACATGAGAGAATGGAATAGAATAGTAGAAATGTTGAAGTGCTTCTACAAATAAAAAAAGCTTGTTAAGCATAGATTCATCCATTAAATATTCTTTGTATCAAAAGGGCCCTACAATGATTGTGCTCGTAAAGGAAATAACATTTAAACATGTAGGAAAGAAATAATATGATAGTTTAGAAATTGATCTAGATATAAAGTTCAAGCCAAAATCAGAAAGATAGAATAAAAAAGGCAAGAGCCAGAGTCAGTACCAGAATCAATGCTAGAACCAGAATTGGTAAGTTAGAACTAAAAATAAAGATTGGCATCATACTAAATAATGTAATTTAGGGGGTGTTGGATATTATTACATTATTTGGTACCTTGCAAGTATTTTATAAATACTTTGTAAATATTTAGTGTCTAGGTGTCTTGTAAGTATTTGGCATTTAGTAATCATTAATTTTTTTTTATTAATAGAAGGCTAATAAAATATTTCTCCTATAAGAAATATGAAGAGTCGTATATCTTGTGAGTTTAAGGAGATGAAGAGATAGTTGAAGATGAAATTCCAAGAGATTCTTTTTAAATCATATTTAATAAGGATATAATGTGAGTTTGTATGTAATGTAAATTGTAGTACTTTTTCCTATACTGTAAAAGCATTGTAATTTTGTTATCCATGTTGAATATAGTATGTGAATTCTTTTTTAATCATGGGTTGAATATTTGTGTGTATTGCATTGTAGTATATTATAAGCAATATTTAAGTATTGTATCCAAACTTATTTATTAATTTTGGCCCATTTGCTAAATAATAATGAAAAAATGTAATAATTACGAAAGAAAATTAATTAAGAGTCGGATGAGGAAGATTATGAAGAATTTTTAGAAGTTGATGAACTGGTAGATTTTTATCCATCACCATAAAGAAAGACTCCAAAATGATAAGTTAATACCATTAGATATGCTACACTTGATTCACCACCTGATATCACTTCCACATGACCACATACTCATAATAGTACACAACAAGAAAAAAATGTGGACTCGATGACTTTAGTGGTGAAAGGTTCAAAATCAACATCGATGATAGATGGCATAAGTGCAATATCACATCATTGGGTGCCACCCACACCCAATATTTGGCTACTTTATGGATTTTCAATGAGAAGTGCCTGCTTATAATGGTGATTTAACATTTCCACAACCTAGTCCTTATCCATATCATCAGGGCTATCCCTATCCTTCATTTGGGTGTATCTTAAGTTATTCAGCATATGCATGACTTAAATTTTATCTAGGGCTTTTACAATCCATATAAAACACCTCAATTTTCATAAGTAAATGTTAGACCAATAACAACAATGTATCCTCATACTCAAGTAACACAAAGTGTGTTTGGCTACCTTACCTCACCTAGATACACTATACATGGACCACAAAGTATTCAATATAAAATTCCTAGATTGATGATAATAATAACTATACAGTATGTAGATAGAGCATCAATCCTAAATGTTGCTCAAAATTTAGGAGTAGCACCCAAGAACTAGATCCAAAGCCAAAGCTAAAGCCAAATTCAATCCAGTGAACATATAACTTGTTAGCTTTTGATGTTATATGTTTAATGAAATAGCTACTACGAGGAAGCATGCAATATTAAATATATGAAAATGGTAATATACTATGCATAATAATATGATGAGAAAATTATGAAAATGCTCATAAATCAACCAATAATGAAAGCTCACAAAAATAGTACAATGCTATGAAATGGAGATCTCAAATACTCCATATTGCTTATACGCTCTACATTGTATCTTCTACTACTTTACCTTATGCACTCCAAAAAATTTCACTTTGCTATCAATTAAAAAGGTCTATATATAATGAGGCATGACTCTTGGCCTTCCATATTCCAATGACTCTTCATATTCCTATTCTTAAGGACTCATGTACATGTGGATAACATGCACATTTACATCATTGCATATTCGAATAATATTTGTGTTTTTATTACATTGCATAAAGTAAATACTTAAATCCTAATCTAAGAAAAACTCCTAATATAAACATGAACCCATGATGGTACATCAACATGTACCAAATAATGTAATATATTCCAACACCCCCCTGTATTACATTATTTAGGTATTGAAGACTTTTAGTCTTCAATATGGTCTTTGTCTTATCTTCAATTTACTTCGCAATGTATGTCTCCTTTGTCAGGTTCCTCTTCTTCTTCTTTGTCTTCATCATTAGAGTAAGTCTTTTTGTTATTATGAACTATCATGCTATAAAAATATTTCCTCTTTTCCTTTTTCCTTCTTATCACAAGTCTTTTTTAGTGTACAATATTTTGAGCAATCACTTAAAGCATCATGATAAGATTTTGAGTTAGAATAACTTCAAGTATCAAGAGTTAGAAGAACTTAAAGTATCAACACTGGATGAAGAATTAAATATCTTCTCTAAGAAGGATTCATCTATTTTTGTATTCTCTTTATATGATTCAATCAATTCCTTCTACTTCAAATTTTATTCTTTGTAATATTTTTATGTAAGTAATGACATATGTAATATGCTACCAATGTCTAAAGGAATTAAAATATCATCTTTTCCATTATCAATTGCTTCAATTATTCTATCATGTAGATAATATTCTGGAATTTTAAAATTTTCTTCTAATGCTTCACTATAGATCAACTTTGAAGTAAGATTTAAGTTTCCTTCAGTCTTTGTAAGTAAATTCTTGATTCCAATTTTTATGATATTTTCTCTTTCCTTTCTAATGATGTTTTCCATATCATTATTCATTGTATTCTTTGAAGTAGACATTATTTTTGCTCTTTAGTATTTGATATTGAGAATAGATTTGATAGAATATTTTATCTTTCAAAACCTTTGAAGTTGTCTACCTTATGACTCCCTAGTTTAGAGATCAAACTTAATGAACTCTTTTCAATTCTCAAATTTGTAGGATACCCTGAAATTTTTAATGTTCAATCAATGGTTTTGACAAAGGTTTAATTTTTCAAATCTCTAAGTAGACTTCCTTTTAACTCCCTAGTATTTTGAATGTAAAAGATCAATTTTGATAAGATCTTTTCAATTCTTCAAGTTTTGTAGAATACCTTGTCTCTCCCAAATGTTTTGAATATGGCTTTGATAGTAGACTTAGATTTCTAAGTTGAACTCCTTATGTCTCCCTAATATTTTGATGATAATTTCAATATAATGTTCAACTCCTATTTTTAAGACAAGCACTTTATTTCTTCTTATAGAAATCTAAAGATAGTTTTGATGCACTTTCAATTGATATAAAGGCTCTATAGTTGGATTCCTTATGTCCCTTCAATTTGTATAAGAGACTAGTATCAAAAATAATTTTCCAACTTTCAAGCAATTCTATGTTTTGCTTCTTTCAATTTTCAATAATATAATTTCTAAATTTCAAAGCTTTAAATTTGGTGTTGAACTCCTTATAACTCCCTAATTGGAAATTTATAAAAATAATGCATTTACAATTTTAGTTTCAATTTCAATGTGAAAATACTTATATCTCTAAGTTTAATAATTTGCAAATATTTTAATGCAATATGAATTGAATATATTAATTTCAATACTTCTCTCTTCAATTATCTTCTAAGGCATTCAATACTTTATCTAAGGCTATAATTTATCACCTTATTTCTCCTATTACTCAAATAACCTTAAATATAAAAACTTAATTAATTTCATCTTTAAAAAATGTCTTATATCTCCTTTAAACTTTGCAAAGGTTATGAACTGAATATTTATTACATTATTGTATATGTGATGCACTAAATTTGACTTGCATTAACTCT
This sequence comes from Wollemia nobilis, assembly GCA_028583015.1. Taxonomy (NCBI): domain Eukaryota; kingdom Viridiplantae; phylum Streptophyta; class Pinopsida; order Araucariales; family Araucariaceae; genus Wollemia; species Wollemia nobilis. The sequence continues at coordinate 209,052 of JAQPPZ010000492.1, forward strand.
GCAACCTACACTCAAAAAAAAACTTCAATATTTATGCAATAAATGTGTCTCCTTATTCAATGTAGTCTCTTGAGGTTTGACTCTCCTCTATGTTTTCCAACTTCTCCAAGGCACTCAAATTTGATTTCCATTTGCTCTCTTCATTGTTCTTGGGTTATTTTCAGCCCATGCACTAAATAGGTGCCCTTTAGACGTTGCACCTTCCTTTAATCATAACTGATGTTCTAAGTATCAAGTGCCAAGTGGCACTAGAGGTCTTTGAACTTCCTTTTAACATCTCCTATGGTGCTCTACCCAACTTTTATTGCTTAACGCTTGCCAAGAGCATTATACTTCATGGGTATGAATGTATTATGACTTCTTTAATGTTACAAATGGAACGTATCTCTCCTCAATGGAATATGTAATATCCTTTAATGGAATATGTAACATCCTCCAATAGAATATGTAACTTCCTCCATGTGGTGGATGACTTCTTAACACTTGGTCTTCCTTGTCATGCACCTTATGCACCCTAATTTTGGTTCTTGTTTCTTGGCCTTCAATCACTTCAAAATTTCTTTGTGCTTACCAAAATTTACTAAGGTTATTTCAATTGTCACTTCTCCAATGCTCTCCTATTATGGAAATTTTTATATGGATGATTCCTTTATAATGTAGCTTACTTCAGGTTTGGTGGTTCTTTCTTCAAGGTGGAAATTCTTCGATTTCTTGGTGGTATTATGGTGGTGCTAGTGGAACTTGTGTTCCAATGCTCGCTCTTAGATGTTGATTGTTTGTATGTCACAACTTGTGATGCTAATTCTAGCTATGAGACTATGCTTCTTATTCTCATGCTAGTGGTGCAACCTTGGTGGCTCAACCTTGCAATATTATGCTTCTTCTCCTCACACTAGTGGTGCAACCTTGGTGGCTCAACCTTGTAATCTATGATAGTTTCCCATGCTTTATGTTGGTCAAATAATAATTGTACTCAACACTCTACGTTGCCTTCCCTGGTGCAAGTGGTTATCTTATTCAAAATGATGGTGTTGCATATGGTAGTTATTTCTATGCCTTTGTTAATTTTACCTTCACCAAAGGCTTTTCAATACTTGACATACATCTTGGTGTCTTTAAATACTAGAAATATGTGTTGCCTTTGTTTACTATTGAGTCTCCTTATTTTTCTTAATAGATGATGCAGGAGCATCTCGGGCAGTGCAGCAATCTTGCATCACCAAAAAAAAAAAAAAAGTTTAATGTTGAAAAGTTCAAAAATTTCAAAAAATGACAAGTATAAAATTGGTCGCGATATCGCGACACCAAAGTTGTCGCGATATCACGATACTTTGGCCGGCAAAGACAAAGCATAGAGAGGTGTCACGATATCGCGACATCTTGGCCGGCAAAGCCAAAACATAGAGAGGTGTCGGATATCGCGACACCTTGTCCGGCAAAGCCAAAGCATAGAAAGGTGTCGCGATATCGTGACACCTTGGCCGGCAAAGCCAAAGCACAGAAATGTGTCACGATATCGCGACACCTTGGCCGGCAAAGCCAAAATTCTAAGATGTGTCGCGATATCGCGACACCTTGGTCGGAAAAGCCAAAATTCTAAGAGGTGTCGCGTTATCGTGACACCTTGGTCGGCAAAGCCAAAGCACAGAGAGGTGTCGCGATATCGTGACACCTTGGCCGGCAAAGCCAAAATTCAAAGAGGTGTCGCGATATCGCAACACCTTGGCTGGCAAAGCAAAAACACAAAGAAAGGTCATGATATCACGACACCTTAACATTCAAAGTCAAAGTTGCAATTCCAGGTGGCGTGCCAAGTGGCCGTTCCAAGTGGCAGTTTCGAGTGGCGTTCTAGTTGGCATTCCAGGTGGCATTCCAGCGATAGTTCCAAAGGCGGTTAAGGTCATTCCTTTGACCGTTCCAAAAGCCGTTAAGGCGGTTTTGAACGGCGGTGCAGTCGAAGCATAGAAGATAAAAAGGATTTCTTTGAGGGATTCGCGATGCTGGGGGAGAGAAAAGAAGGCTGCAGTTGTAATTTACTTTTAAAGCACTGTGTATTGTTTTTCACGGCATTTGATTGTAAAAGCTCCCTGCTTCGAATTTAAGAACACTGCGACTTGCAAATAAAATTGCATCATTTTATTTGTTGTGAACTTGGATCCCCATAAAGTGGTATTAGAGCCATAAGATTTTGAGCGTGTCGAGCAGAAGCGTCGAACGGGAGGCAGCTCACACCAGGATCGTGGTTACGGGTTTTTTCTAAAAAACGTGAGACAGAATGCCGCCACGTAGAAATCGTGGCACTGGAAGGAACGTGGTTCCTGAAGGAGATTTTCGTGCATTGCAACGACAAGTGTTGGCATTGCAAGAAGAGTTGCGTAGGGGAATATAGCCGAGAGGAGAAGATCGCAGTGATGACGACGGAGTTGAAGACCCGTCCGAAGCGGAAGAAGAGGAAATGAGTGTCGCAGAATTGCGAATGATAAAAGCCATTTCATAGATTGGAAAAAGATCAAAAATTGACGTGTCTACGTATGCTGGAAATTTAAATCCAGAAGAATTAATCGACTGGATTAATGACATGGAAGAATATTTCGATTATGAGGACGTTGAAGACCCTCATCGAATAAAATTTGCCAGAACAAAATTAAAAGGACATGCTGGCATTTGGTGGAAAGGAGTGCAATTAGAAAGAAACCGTAGAGGCAAAGAAAATATTTCTAGATGGGATCGCATGGTGGAAAAATTGAAGCGGCAATTTATTCCAGCGGATTACGAATTAGATCTGCTATGAAAAATGCAGAGTTTACGACAGTCCAGCAAAACTGTTAAAGAGTATATCGAGGAATTTTTTAAAATTTCTATTAGAACCGGTCATACGAAAGTAACTAAGGAAAGAGTAGCCAGTTACATTAATGGGTTGAGAACCAGCGTGTAAGAAGAATTGAGTCTGGTTAGAATGAACAGCATTGAAGATGCTTATCAGTTTGCTCTGAAAGTAGAGAGAAACTGAATCGTAGATTTGACAACAAGCAAAGAGGAAGAGGTCGTGGCGGAAGAACTGGTGGAAGAACCAGTGGAATTAAATATGATGATCAAAAATAGAATGGTGAAACCAGAAATCGCCAGGAACAGAAGGAGGAGAATGCTTATCGACCCCGTAATCAGAACAATGATTATCAAAGGGGTAGAGGTATAGGTGGATGCGGATATGGCCGAGGCTGATTTCGTGGAACCTATTTTAATTGTAGAGAAGAAGGACATCGATCATATGAGTGTCCCAAACACCAAGAAGAACCAAACAAAAGGCCTAAAGGAAATGCCAGAGCTGTAGTTTCTGAGGATGGTGTTGAATCTGAACACTCTGAAGAAGCAGAGCACGGAGAAGTGATGATCACCAGAAGAACTTTGTTGAATGAAGAGAAGGAACCAGATCAACGAAAAATCCTGTTCCGCACAAGGTGTAAATGTTCAGGTAAAATCTGTAATATTATTATTGATAATGGTAGTACAGATAATTTGGTTTCGAGGAAATGGTAGCTAAATTAAAGCTAGAAAGAAAACAGCACCCGCATCCATACCGGATTGCATGGTTGCAGAAGGATCATAGAGCATTGGTCAGTGAACAATGCTTGGTCAAGTTCAAAATTGGAAGATACCAAGATGAGGTCCTGTGTGATATTTTGCCGATGGATGCTTGCCATTTGTTGCTTGGAAGACCATGGCAATTTGATAGATGTGCAGCGCATGATGGACATGCAAATACCTATTCCCTGACAAAATATGGAGTACGCCACAAATTGAAGCCATTAAAGGAGGTTGAGGAAAAGGTATGCAATAATGCTAGAATTTTTTTAGTAGATGGCAAAAAAATTTTGGATGGTATAAAGCGGGATTCAATGTGTTATGCATTAATTCCTCATGTAAAAAGAGAAGATACTACTAACATTTCAGCAGAAGTTGAACATCTGTTAGCAGAATTTCTTGATATTATATCAGACAATGTGCCTGAGGGTTTGCCACCAATGAGGAAGATTAGTCATCAGATTGACTTAATACTAGGATCTAGCTTACCCAAAAAAGCATCTCATAGAATGTCTCTTGTTGAGAATGAAGAATTGAACCGACAAGTTCAAGAATTGTTGAGGAAGGGTTTGATTCGGGCAAGTTTGAGCCCTTGTGCAGTGCCAGCAGATTTGCACCAAAGAAGAATGGCGACCGGCGAATGTGCACCGATTCCCAAGCCATTAATAAAATTACTATTAAATATCGCTTTCCATTACCCAGAATGGACGATATCATGGATTGCTTGAGTGGAGCTAAATACTTCACTAAGATTGATTTGAAGAGCGGATATCATCAGATACGTGTTCGAGAGGGTGATGAATGGAAGACAGCCTTTAAAACCGGAGAGGGTTTGTATGAGTGGTTAGTTATGCCATTTGGATTGACTAATGCACCCAGTACATTTATGAGATTGATGAATGAAGTATTGCGTGACTTCCTGGAAAAGTTCGTGATAGTGTATCTAGATGATATTCTGATTTTTAGTACAACATTGGATGAACATTTGTTGCATGTTCGGACAGTTTTTGAAAAACTGCGTGAGGAGCAGCTTATTGATCAATATCCGAAGTGCGCTTTGTACAGAAAGAGTTGATATACCTGGGATTTGTTATCTCAGAGGAGGGTCTGAAAATGGATCCTGAGAAAGTGAAGGCTATCCTTGAATGGCCTGCTCCAAGGAATGTGACAGAGGTAAGATCATTTCACGGTCTTGCAAGTTTCTATAGAAATTTTATTAGAGACTTTAGCAGTATTTGTGCACCCCTAATAGAAACTATGAGAGGGGATAAGAGAGAATTTAAGTGGACTACCAAAGCAGATACCAGCATGAATATATTGAAGAAAAAGTGACAGAATGCAGCCCATTCCGGCACTTCCGCATTTTAGTAAAGTGTTTCAGAGTTGATCGTGATGCCAATGGCAGTGCCATTGAGCCGTGTTGAGTCAAGAAGGTAGACCTATTGCATATTTCAGTTAGAAACTGAATGATGCTAGAAAGAAATACTCGTTTATGATCAAGAATTCTATGCTATAATTCAGGGCTCTTAATAAATGGAGACATTATTTGCTAACCAAAGAGTTTGTTTTATATACTCGACCATCAAGCTTTGCAGTATATCAATAGTCAAGGTAAACTTAACCAACAGCATTTGAAGTGGGTTGAATTCTTGCAGAGTTATACCTTTGTACTAAAGCATAGAAGTGGCAAATCTAATAGAGTTGCAGATGCCTTGAGTAGAAGGCATAATTTGTTGATGGAAATGAGAGTGCAGGTTGTTGGGTTTGATGAACTCAAGAGTTTATACCCAGCAGATCCAGATTTTGCAGAGGCATGGACCGCATGTGTGTCTCCTACTACCGTGGATCGCACTAAGTGGTTAGATTTCATGATCCAAGATGGGATGTTGTTTCGGCAGAATCAGTTGTGCATTCCCAGAAGTTCCATGAGGGAAAATTTGATCAAAGAGAAGCATAGTGGAGGACTAGAAGGGCATTTTGGCCGTGATAAGACCATTGCTCTTGTTAGTGAGAATTACCATTGGCCACAGTTGCAGCTAGATGTGACCAGATTTGTGCAGGGTTACAGAGTGTGCCAGATGGCCAAAGGAGTCAGTTAGAATACAGGAATGTACCAGCCATTGCTTGTACCAGGAAGACCTTGGGAAGATATCAGCATGGATTTTGTTCTTGGTCTGCCAAGAACACAACATGGAAATGATGTCATTTTTGTTGTTGTTGATAGGTTTTCGAAAATGGCCCATTTTATTCCATGTCAGAAGACAAGTGATGCGGTTCACATTGCCGGCTTGTTCTTCAAGGAGGTAGTCCAACTTCATGGTCTACCCCAAAGCATTGTTTTGGACAGAGATACCAAATTTGTGGGTTATTTCTGGAGAACTCTATGGAAGAAGCTGAAAACAGACTTGAAATTCAGTTTTGCGTACCATCCGCAGACTGATGGACAGATCGAGGTAGTCAACAGAAGTTTGGGTAATCTTCTACGATGTTTGGTAGGAGATAAACCGAAGGGATGGGATCTGATTTTACCCCAGGTAGAGTTTGCTTACAACAATTCTATCAATCGTAGTACTGGTAAATCACCATTCCAGATTGTGCATGGGTATAGTCCTAGAAACGCTTTTGAGTTAAGACCGATGGCTAAAACAAACAAGTGCAGTGCTGAAGCTGAAGACTTTGCAGCACATATGAAGACTTTACATGAAGAGGTACAACAGCATATCAGTCAAATTAATGCTACTTACAAGGCCAGAGCAGATCAGAAGTGACGTTTCAAAGAATTCCAAGTAGGGGATGAAGTCATGGTGCACTTATGTAAGGAACATTTTCCTAAGAAAACTTACAATAAGTTGAAGATGAAGAAGTTTGGACCATGCCGGATCATTGGCAAACGAGATTCAGGCAATGCCTATGAAGTTGATCTCCCAAGTGAGCTGAATATTTCACCTATCTTCAATATTTCAGACTTGGTTGAATATCATGCAGGAAGTTGTAGTGAACCACCCAGTCTGGATCTATGGAACATTCCTGCATCCACTCTTGAAAAAGAATAAATTGAAGACATACTCGACACTCGTGCAGGCAGAAATACCCGAAACAAGCAATATTCGAAGTATTTGGTCAAGTGGAAGAACAGACCGGTTGAAGATGCCACATGGTTGTCCAAATCAGAGGTTGATAGTTTGGGTTTTCCTCTGATCATCCAGAAGTGAGGATCACTTCTAAAACATCTACCCCGGGTGTCTGATGCAGGAGCATCTCGGGCAGTGCAGCAATCTTGCATCACCAAAAAAAAAAAAAAGTTCAATGTTGAAAAGTTCAAAATTTTCAAAAAATGACAAGTATAAAATTGGTCGCGATATCGCGACACTTTGGCCGGCAAAGACAAAGCACAGAGAGGTGTCGCGATATCGCGACACCTTGGCCGGAAAATCCAAAACATAAAGAGGTGTCGCGATATCGTGACACCTTGGTCGACAAAGCCAAAGCACAGAAAGGTGTCGCGATATCGTGACACCTTGGCCGGCAAAGCCAAAATTCTAAGAGGTGTCGCGATATCGCGACACCTTGGCCGACAAAGCCAAAGCACAGAGAGGTGTCGCGATATCGCGACACCTTGGCCGGCACAGCCAAAATTCAAAGAGGTGTCGCGATATCGCGACACCTTGGCCAGCAAAGCCAAAACTTAGAGAGGTGTCGCGATATCGTGACACCTTGGCCGGCAAAGCAAAAACACAAAGAAAGGTCACGATATCGCGACACCTTAACAGTCAAATTCAAAGTGGCAGTTCCAGGTGGCATGCCAAGTGGCCGTTCCAGGTGGCGTTCCAAGTGGCAGTTCCGAGTGGCGTTCCAGGTGGTGTTCCAGGTGGCGTTCCAGCGGCAGTTCCAAAGGCTGTTAAGGCCGTTCCTTTGACCGTTCCAAAAGCCGTTAAGGTAGTTTTGAACGGCGGTGCAGTCGAAGCATAGAAGATAAAAAGGATTTATTTGAGGGATTCACGACGTTGGGGGAGAGAAAAGAATGCTGCGGCTGTAATTTACTTTTAAAGCACTGTGTATTGTTTTTCACGGAATTTGATTGTAAAAGCTCCCTGCTTCGAATTTAAGAACACTGTGACTTGCAAATAAAATTGCGTTATTTTATTTTTTGTGAACTTGGCTCCCCATCAATAGACCTTAGAAAATACTGCACTTTGATGAGTCTAAATAATACTTTTGAAATTGATATTTTCTTCCTTTAAAACCCCTTTAAGCAATATCTAATTTTATTTATGTTGTTTGAAATGTGCAAGTTTGAAGATACCCAAGATGCCTCCTTTTTTACCTTGGAGACACTAATCTTTAGAGATCTATTTTGCTAACTTTAATGTCTCTAATGTGGTGCTATTGTAACCTTAAAATGAATTGATTTAAATGCTTATAATAACCTTTATAGCACCAATGTAACTAATTCTTCTTCAAACTTAGAAGATGTAAACTTGAGACCTTTCCTTTTGCTACTTAAATATGGTGTTAAAAACTTAAATAATACTTGAATAATAAAACTTTAATAACACCAATTTTCAAACCTTATTTAGGCCTCCTTTGTAGCAAGCTTTCTTGGTAATTTGATTCACCTATTTGTTTTCTTGGTTTTGTAATTTTTGCAACTTCAAATCCTTGTGCTTTGCTGCCCTCAACTTTAAAAAATTTGCATCTCTCTTTTCTACTTGAATGTCGCATTAGAGTTTCAGGTTTTAAGCCTTAAGTTTGCTATCCAAATATTTGACTTTTGTGGATCCAATCCTCCTTTAACTTTGCTTTCTCTCAAACTCTAAAATTTGTAGCTATTAGTGCTAACCTCTTGCTATCTTGAACTCTATAATTTTTAGCTCCTAATTTAGGCAATTTCTCCTTCGTTTTTCTATCCTTAACTATCTTAAATTTTATCAGGAAACTCCTCCAATTCGTAGCTCTAAAACTCCTTCTAATGCTGCCCATTAAAATTTATATATAAACAAGAACCAAAATCATCAAGAAGAGAAATAATATTTTATTAATTAATATTTTAGGAGGAATCCCCATTGAAGAGGCCTGTGATTCTTGATCAATTTATTAAATTTATATGATTTCTTTATCGTTATATTTATTAAAATTATATAAGAACATCAAGGTTCTAACATCTGGTATCAGATATGTTCATCCTGGAAGCTGCATAAGCATTTTTTGATACCATTAAACTTGAGATGGTAAACAAGGAATTCAAATTGGTGTGATTCCAATTCTTCAACATCCTCTCATGCTTATATTCATTGATGTCCAACGTGCGTATATTACCAACATCCGCTCATGCGTAAAAAACTATCACCTCTGAGACCAAGAAAATAATTCAAAAGGAGTGAATAAAACGTGATCAAAAATTATCCTAAAGTCTTCCACAAAATAGATTTTTCCCACATAGTTTTTGCAAAAATTTAAAACCTAAATTTCACCTTTCAATCTTGATTTGACACTTGGCATATTTCAAAATACAATGTTAATTTTTGGCGATCAAGCATTTAAAGTACGACGTTAATTTTTGAAGATTAGGTGTTCAAAATATGATGTTAATTTTTTGTGTCCAAATCCATTCAAGCATTTAAATCCCTCAAAAAATATGTTTAGATGTTCAAAACCGATGATTGAATCTAACAAATTATGTTTCACAAGACAGTCATAATGTTCCAGGTGATTTAGCAATTTTTCATCGTGTGTGTGATTTATATATATCAAGGAATTATCCCATATTGTCCCTAGTGATGGAAAAAGGGAATAATATAATTCTCAAGGAACACTTAAGTATTCGACCAACTTCCACTGGTCAAGACATCTCCCTCAAGAATAAGCCAAGTCTTTCTACATCCCCCAATTTGTCTGTCACTTCGAGTTCGTCGCTTATCAGGTTGACCGTCTGGTTTGATCTTGTTCTATCTGCTCCTTGTTAGTGCTCTCATGTTCGATTCAGTTTCATCCTCATCATTTGTGTCCTCATTCTTAGATCCATTATCATTACCTATCCATCAATCCATTCTATCTGCCCCTTGTTAGTGCGATCGTATCTGAGTCAGTGTCATCCCCGTTATTCATTTCCTTGCTACCAAATTCACTATCATTACCTATCCATCGACCCATTATATCTATCCCTTTTTAGTGCTCTCATGTTCAAGTTAGTGTCATCCTCATCATTCGTTCCCTTGCTACCATATCCACTATCCTTACCTATTCACCTACTTCATTTCACTTTCTTTCCTTGTCCTCGTTTGATTGCTCCGTGTTAGGTTTGTCATCCAAATGCATAGTAAATCCTCCTCTAAATTTGTGTCCTTATCCCCTAGTCCACTAACACTTCAATTTTGTACCCTGTCATCTCAACACTTACATTCAAAAATTTTAAAATTTGACCATTGAGAATTCAAACAAATTGACCGTTGGAGAATGCAAACAAGAATTGACCGCTAGAGAACTACAACCAATTTTTTTAATTTTATATTTTTGACCACACCAAATTTCAAAATTTAAATTAAATTTTTAGTGTCACCTTCAGAGAAGATTACCAAAATGGTCGAGGGAAGAAGATCTCAAGACCCCAATTTAGAAAAATTGGATCATGATATTTGACAAATCAAGGACCTACTTTTGCAAGTTAATCTCAAGCATACTTTTTAGGAAATAGAGGTAAGGATGGCTGGATTAAATGCTAAATATGACTCTTTGAATCAAAATTTGGCACAAGTACAACAAATCACACAATCGGTTGTGGCTAATCAGTCTCAAAACACTCAAGGTTTTGGTTCCCCATAGTCTTTAGGACCAGTTGGAGGATCCATGCATCAGACGCTCCTTGGGGGTCAACAAATATCCATCCTTCCAAGAACAACTAAGTTGGATTTCCCCAAATTTGAGGGAGGAGATCCCACTAGCTGGGTCTATTGGGTAGAACAATACTTCTCACTAAACCAAATTCCTAAGGTGCAAAAAGTTTGTATTGCATCATTCCACCTTGAACATGATGCTATCCAATGGTACCAATGGTACAAAAAGACTAATGGAACTCCTACTTGGGATGACTTTACGAAGAATATATTGGTCTGATTTGGCCCAAGTAAATTCGAAGACTTCACAAGAGCTCTCACCAAATTACGTCAAAACACTTTAGTGCACGAATACCAGGCTCAATTTGAGAAGCTCACAAATCGCACAACAGGGTTGGATGCATCATTTTTTAAAAGTTGCTTCATCAATGGGTTGAAAGAAGAAATTTAGGTGGAAGTACATATGTTCAATCCCAGCACCATGATGCAGGCCATTGGATTAGCCAAGTTAGCAGAAGATAAATTCAATGCTCAATGTCGACAAGGGAAGCCACTTATTGGAAGATCACAAATCACTCACACTGCCCCAAAACCTAACCGACCCTTGCAAATTAAGCATCTCAACCCTAAGGAAATGAAGGAACAATGGGTGAAGGGCCTCTACTATAATTGTGATGAGAGATATGTGCCAAATCATAGATGCACTACACAGAAGTTATATTTGTTGAATGCAGTTGATCCTTGTAACTCAATAGAGGAAGAAGATGAGATAGAAGTGGAAGTAGTGATAGATACACCTGATAACAACAATGAGGATATCCCAAAAATTTCTTTCAATGCTCTCATAGGATTTTCTTCTCCACAAACTATGAAAGTTCGAGGATACTTCAAACGACAAAACCTCATTATGCTCATTGACTTCAGAAGTACACATAATTTCATTGACCCATGTGTGGCAAAATAGGCTAATTGCTATATACAACCTTGCAATAGTTTTGAGGTGATGATTGGTAATGGGGAATGAATTGCCTATAAGGGGAAGTGTCGAAATGTCAAGCTCACCATGGGTGACTACAACATGAAAAGTGACATGTATGCGCTTCCATTGGGTGGATGTGATGTTGTCCTAGGGGCTCAATGGTTGCAAACACTCGAGCTAATACAATGGGATTTTGCAACATTGTGGATGCAATTCACAATTGAAGGCCAGAAATACACTTTAAAAGGACTCCAAGTAGGTTCCTCACAAATAGTGAGTTCTCACCGCATGGAAAAACTTATTTGAAAAGGAGGCAAGGGAATGGTCGCACAATTATTTTCCATTCAATCCACAAGGGCAAAACATGATGAAGTGGAAGAGTTACAACAACTTCTGACATGTCACTCCGGAGTATTTGAAGAACCAAAAGGGTTGCCTCCCCACCGTAGTCACGATCATGCTATACAACTTCTTCCTAGGAATCAACCACCAAATATTCAGCCTTATCGATATCCCTACTTATAGAAAACTAAAATTGAGAAACTTGTGCAAGAACTATTGAAAGTAGGTGTCATTCGACCAAGTGTCAGCCCTTATTCTTCTCCAGTCTTGTTGGTTCGTAAGAAGGATGGGTCATGGCAACTGTGTATCAATTTTTGTGCCCTCAACAAGCTCACAATCAAGGACAAATTTCCAATTCCTATTATTGATGAGTTGTTGGATGAGCTTCATGGTGCTAAGTATTTTTCAAAGTTGGATCTATGATCAAGGTATCATCAAATCAGAGTCAGAGAAGATGATATTCCTAAAATAACTTTTCGCACCCATGAGGGACACTATGAATTTTTGGTCATGCCTTTTGGCCTTACCAATGCTCCTTCAACATTCCAAAGCTTGATGAACTAGGTATTTCACCCTTATCTTAGGAAATTTATTTTGGTTTTCTTTGATGATATTTTGGTTTATAGCAAGACTTGGGAGGACCATTTGGTTCACTTGGAACAAACCTTGCAAATCTTGGGCGAAAACCAATTATATGCCAAATGCTCAAAATATTCTTTTGGGCAGAAGGAGATTGAGTATCTGGGACATATCATTTTAGAATATGGGGTTAAGGTGGATCCCCACAAAATTGAAGATATGCAGAATTGGCCTATCCCAAAATCATTGAAAAACTTGTGTGGATTTCTTGGATTGATCGGGTATTACCGTAAGTTCATAAAGGACTATGGCAAGATTGCAGCCCCATTGACAACTTTACTTAAAAATAATGCCTTTCTTTGGTCCACAAATGCTGACGATGCTTTTCACAGATTGAAGGAAGCCATGTGTTCCACCCCTGTATTGGCCATGCCAGATTTCTCCAAGACCTTTGTGATCGAAAGTGATGCTTTCGGATTGGGAATTGGTGTCGTTCTCATGCAAGAAGGTAGACCCTTGGCTTTCACTAGCAAGGCACTTTCAAGACGGAACTTGGCACGATCAACATATGAGAAAGAGATGTTGGCCATCATTCATGCCATCCAACATTGGCAATCGTATCTCATTGGTCAACATTTCATTATCCGTACCAATCATCATAGTTTGAAATACTTTCTGGAACAACGTATCTCCACCCCGGAGCAACAAAAATGGGTCACTAAATTGTTGGGGTATGATTATGAGATCGTGTATCATAAAGGGAAGGACAATGTGGTTGTTGATGCCCTTTCATGTAAATTTGAATATTTGCCACAATTGCAAGCACTCTCTTCACCCATTCCACAATGGATAGACAAGGTAACATAGGAATGGCTCAGTGATAGTTCAACACAGGCATTAATTAAGCAACTCCAACAAGATCCCAATAGTAAGCCTCACTTTACTTGGAGCAATGGAATGCTTCGGTTCAAGGGATGTATTGTACTACCTCCTACCTCTTCATGTTGGCCAGAGATACTCCATGAATTACATGCTACACCTGTAGCAGGGCACTCTAGGTTTTTGAAAACTTATAAGAGGGTGGCTCGATATTTTTATTGGGATGGAATGAAATAGGATATCAAAAACTTTGTTGTCGAATGTGAAGTTTGCCAACGATAAAAGGGGGAGACCATGGGTACTCTAGGACTTCTTCAACCTCTTCCTATCCCAACAAAAATATGGACTGATATTTTGATGGATTTCATTGAGGGCCTTCCAAAGTCTTCTGAAAAATATGTTATCCTGGTGGTTGTGGATCGATTGTCCAAATATGCACACTTTTGCTCCTTAGTCCACCCCTACAAGGCTTTCAACGTGGCTCAACTATTCCTTGATAACATTTTCAAGCTCCATGGTATGCCATCCACTATCATCAGTGATCGAGACCCCACTTTCACTAGTCATTTTTGGAAGGAATTCTTCAAGCTCCAAGGCACTCAACTCCGTATGAGTTCGGCATATCACCCCCAAACCGATGGACAAATGAATATTGTTAATAAATGTTTGGAGACTTACGTTGCTTTGCTTCTACACAACCAATTCATTGGGTTAAATGGCTTCCTTTGGTAGAATGGTGGTACAATACTTCATACCATACTACCATCAAAATGACACCCTATGAAGCCTTGTATGGCTAGGCACCACCAATAGTCACATCTTATATTCCTAGAAGCACCAATGTTCAAGTAGTAGATTCTGAGCTTTCTAATCGGGCCAATATTCTTCATCTTCTTAAAGAGAATTTACTCATAGCACAACATCGGATGAAACAATAGGCGGATCAATAGTGGGTTGAACATGAATTTCAAGAGGGAGACATGGTGTTCCTACAACTTCAACCTTACCGCCAAACCTCTCTCAAGCTTAAAGGTCCATAGAAATTAGCCCCAAAATTCTACGAACCTTACAAAATTTTATAGTGCATAGGGACCATTGCCTACAAGTTGGAGTTACCCGAGTCTTCAAAAATTCATCTAGTGTTTCATGTGTCTTGCCTCAAGAAGGTCATTGGCTCACAAGTAAAGGCACAAACTCAGTTACCTGAATTTATCGAGGATGGATCCCTAGTGGTTGAACCTAAAGCAGTCTTGGATCAACGCACCCGTCAACTTCGCCATCGCACCATCATCGAGGTCCTGATTCAGTGGTGGGGCTTGGCACCTGAGGATGCTACTTGGGAAGCGCTTCATCAATTTCAACAATAATTTCCTCAGTTCCAGCTTTGAGGACAAATATTTTTCCAGGAAGGGTGGCATGTTAGGATCCCACATCCTAACATTATTTATTTATTATTATTAATCATCTAATTAATTATTATATTAATTCATAACATGAACCATCACATCTTCACCAACGTAGCGTTAGGATAGATATAAATTTATGTATGAACAAGAACCCAAATCATCAAGAAGAAGAATAATATTTTATTAATTAATATTTTAGGAGGAAGCCCCCTCAAAGAGGCCTGCGATTCTTGATCAATTTATTATATTTCTATGATTCTTGATCATTATATTTATTAAATTTAAATTAGAACATCAAGGTTCTAACATCCTACTACTCTATCTTGTGCACTCCAAAAATCCTCACTTTGCTATCACTTAAGAAGGCCTATATATAATGAGACATGACTTTTAGCCTTCCATATTCCTATGACTCTTCATCTTCCTATTATTAAGGACTCATTTATATGTGGACAACATGCACATTTACATCATTGCACATTCTAAGAATACTTGTGCATTTATTCCATTGCATAAAGTAAATACTTAAATCCTAATCTAAGACAAACTCCTAATCTAAACATACACCTATAATAATACATTAGTATGTACCAAATAATATAATATATTTCAACATGACTACAATATATTTTTAAAAAACTAAATAAAAGATATTAGATAATATACATAATTCAAAGGAAGATATTGGTCGGTCTCCGAAACACCAAAAATATTTTAAGAGACCAAAAGACATCGTAATATATATGTATACATTTAAAAGCTTTGAATATTAAATAACACTTTTCAACGATTTATTTATTTATTATTATACAAAAAAATCGATAACATATTTATCGATATTACTTATACACAAAACCTAAAACTATTCTAAACTTACTCTAAACCTCTTTCATCACTAACACCCCATCCACCCCTAAATTTCAACGATAAATTTCAACGATGAATGTGCACCAAAGGTATATAGTATTATTAGTCAAAGGCAATAAACACGATATGTATTATGCAATTTTACTTGGTGATCAACAAAATCTATTTTGACTAGGATTATTACATAATACATTTATTTCGCATGTGGTACACCCGTAATGCTAATTCTTTAGCTAAACTTTGCATGTTTTTTTATTGGAACTAAGAGTAAAATATAGGAGAGGTTACAATAAAAAAAGAGTGGAAAAATCATAATTCGAGGTGTAAGGTCACTCAAACAATCAACATCATAGAGACTTGAGGCCAAAAACAAAAACAACTCCTAAAAGGGTGAATAAACATAATAACTAAACAAAGGAGCCACTCCAAAAGGAGACCGAGCCCTATTGTGAGCACTGACAGAACAATTTGATGCTATAAAATATCATCTTGCTATGTCGAGGCCTCAAAGAAACAGAGGGACCTTAAGGCGGAAGGAGGTTAGGTGAAGCTATGTTGAAAGTGCACGAAGCCTCGCACCAAAACTTGACAAGATTTATCAAATGTGTCAACTCATGAGTCAACTTGGAAGCCTATGAATGGAGTTGAACAGTAACAACATAAAATATTGTAATCTTTTCATGTAAGGAAAACTGACTAGAAATTGAATCTCTAGAATAGACAACAACATTTCTAGCTTTCCAAAGTTTTTTTTGAAAAATTTGAAAAAACTTGTATTAAAACAAAGATCAGTTACAATTGGGAGTAAACACATCCCTACCAAGAACAAAGAAACAAGATTACAAGCGCAGAGCGCAAAAAGTCAACACTTTCCACCGCAGAGCGCAAAAAGTCAACAAGGCACGCCTTGGCCGCGCCAGAGCAACAAGTCACGAAATCGCGACAGCAGACCCCGCGGCGCCTAATCACCAAAAGTGTCACGAAATCGCGACGGCTTTTCCCCTTGGCGCCCAATCACCAAAGGTGTCGCGATATCGCGACGAGTTTTCCCAATGGCGCCTGATCTCCAAAAGTGTCACGAAATCGCGACGAGTTTTCCCCTCAGCGCCCATCCTTCAAAAGTGTCGCGATATCGCGACGAGTTTTCCACTTGGCGCCCAGTCTTCAAAAGTGTCGCGATATCGCGACGATTTTTCCCCATGACTCCTATTCGCCAAAAGTGTCACGATATCGCGACGAGTTTTCCCCTCGACGCCCAATCTTCAAAAGTGTCACGATATCGCGACGAGTTTTCCACTTGGCGCCCAGTCTTCAAAAGTGTCGCGATATCGCGACGAGTTTTCCCCATGGCGCCTGTTCGCCAAAAGTGTCGCGATATCGCGACGAGTTTTCTCCTTGGCGCCCAATCTTCAAAAGTGTCGCGATATCGCGACGAGTTATCCCCTTGGTGCCCATTCTTCAAAAGTGTCGCGATATCGCGACGGTTTTTCCCCTTAGTGCCAATTCTCCAAAAATGTCACGAAATCGCGACAACTTTTCCCCTTGGCGCCCAGTCGCCAAAAGTGTCACGAAATCGCGACGACTTTTCCCCTTGGCGCTCATTCTCCAAAAGTGTCACGAAATCGCGACGTCTTTTCCCCAAGGCGCCAATTCTCCAAAAGTGTCGCGATATCGCGACGATTTTTCCCTTTGGCTCCCATTCTTCAAAAATGTCACGAAATCGCGACGGTTTTTCCCCTTGGCTCCTATTCACCAAAAGTGTCGCGATATCGCGACGATTATCCTCCTTGGCGCCCCTGCTCCAAAAGTGTCACGAAATCGCGACGGCTTCCAGCCAAAGGCCGCGACGGCGCAACAGGTCGCGAAATCGCGACAGCTTCCCACCAAAGGCCGCGACGGCGCAACAGGTCATGAAATCATGACAGCTTCTCTCCAAGGGCCGCGACAGCGTGACATGTCGCGATGTCACGACAGATTCCCTCCAAAGGCCGTGACGGCGCAACCTGTCGCGATATCGCGACAGCTTCCCTCCAAAGGCCGCGACGGCGCAACAGGTCGCGATATCGCGACAAAAACCACCCTTAGCATAAACTTTGCTCATTGTCTCAAGGATCGTTCAAGACCCTGCCTAATCACTTCATCCTCCACAGGCATGTCACTGTGCAGCTGCACCCCTACCTCTTTCTCAGCACCCATCTTTGCAAGGAAATCGACCGCTTTATTTAAATCTCTACTCACATAGACGGGGATCACATCATCTAATTCCCTCCATAGTTCCTTGATTTGAGAGACCAAAATCCGCAACCTCCATGCTTTCGAAGCAAAGTTCCTCATGCAGTCTAGAGCGCCAACCAGAATTTGAGAATCAGACTCGAGAATTATCCTCCCGTGGCCCTGATTAATAGCCCAGATGGAAGCAGATTTGATAGCAATGGCTTCTGCTTCATTGTTTGTGGCTCTTCCTAGACCTTGCATTTCCCAATAGAGCACTGACCCAGCATGATCCCGGCACACTACACCAATTCCAACACTACCCGGATTGCCTTTTGCAGCTCCATCAGTATTGATTTTGATCCAACCTTCTGGGGGAGGTTTCCAGCTAGCTCTGTCCTGTCTCTCTTGCTCTTCAGCTCCCTCTTCCAGTGGCCCAGGACCAACCTGATTTTCCTCTTCAGCATAGATGGCAACCGTTTCTGTGACTTTGCTCCAGATGACCTACCAAATTCCATCTAGCGAGGAGAAGGTTTCTCTAAAAATACGAGCATTTCTCTCCAACCACACCTGCCACCAGATGAAAAGTAAGCCAAGCTCCCAACCAATTCGAAGAGCTTTAGATTTAAATCTACCTCTCTTCCATCTTTCCCAAATATTGGTCCGAGTCAGATCACCATTAGCCTGGAGTTTATAGTGAGAGAACCAACGCTTCCAAATCTGACGCGTGAAAGGGCACTCAAACATCAGATGATCAGCTGTTTCCTCATTCTTGTGGCATAATACACACCGAGATGGACCGATGATTCCTCTATTTTTGAGATTGTCAAAAGTGAGAATTCCATTGTGCATAAACTGCCGAGCAAAGAAATTCACTTTCGGCCAGCCCTTGGAATGCCATATCTTCCTCCAATCTTGAACCGGAAATAAATGTGGGGGAGGCTCTGGGAGGATCTTATCGTATCCGTCCTTCACTGTATATACCCCAAGGTTCCCATAGCCCCAAGCTAGTTCATCCTCCTCGTCTCTCCCTGTGAGAAACCTTTCTGTCAAGATTTTGGTCAAGATGGGTGCCAGCTCCGGAGGGATTGTAATTGGCCACTCCTCCAACCGCTTAAACTTCTTGAACTTATACTCCCCCATTTGGCTAGTGTTGAAATAACTTTCAATTTGGACCCAGCCCTTGGCTTCTATGGCGGATTTAATTGGTTGCAATTCGGGAAACTCAACAATGATGGGTGGGTACTGGTCCCATGAATCAGTCCAAAAACGTGCCTTCTCCCCTCTCCCCACTTTCCAAAACAATTGGTCTTTAATAACCTGAGATCCAAGCTTGAGAGCCTGCCACACTAAGGATCCATTACCATCCAGAGGGAAACGGCCCACTTCATTGGGGTGAACATGACCCAAGTATTTACTGGTTAGGATTCTACTGAATAAGGATGTTGGTTGGGAAATCCACCTCCAGTACAGTTTTCCAGCCAAAGCTTTGTTGTTAAGCTTGGAGCTTCTTAGTCCCAACCCTCCTTTTTCCTTGGGCTGGGTAACTTTATCCCAACCAACCAAGGCCCATTTCTTCTCCCCTTTTGCTCCTTCCCATAAAAATCTTCTAGCCATTTTGTCCAGCTCTTTCCAAATAGAATGTGGGGCAGCCAGGATAGAGAATTTATAAATTGGCATGGCCTGAATAATTGACTGTAAGAAAGTTAATCTGCCCCCATAGCTTAACCATTTATGAGACCAATGGTTCATTCTATCTTTGATGCCATCCAAAAGATCCTTCCAGATATCTATTTTTAATTTTTTGAAATGCAAAGGAACCCCCAAGTAAACTACTGGAAGAGAGGTCCTAGTGAATCCCAAGATCTCTATAACTCTGTCCTGTAGCCTTTGGTCAAGATTGAAGAAGACCACTTTGGATTTTTTATCATTGATGACTTGGTTTGAGGCCCTAAGGTAGACATTAAGAGTATCTCTCGATTCCTCTAGCTTCCCTGAAGTCGGCCACTCCAACCAGGCTCCGTATCATCCACAAACCGTAAGTGAGTCAAAATTTCCTCACCCACCTTGATACCTGTTATCAGGCCTTGATGTCTTCTCCTCAAGAAGAGTCTACCTAATCCTTCAACCAAAATGAGGAAGAGATAGGGAGAGCAAGGGTCCCCTTGACGAAGACCACGTGTGGCTCCAAAAGGTTGCGAGGGAAGCCCCTTGATTAGAACAGAATAAGAAGGCGTAGAAACACAACTCATGACCCAATCTATCCAAGTCCCGAGAGAAACCAAAGGCTGCCAACATCTTTGACAGAAGCCCCACTCCACCCTATCATAAGCCTTGGACATATCCAGCTTTAATGAACATTCCTTTATTACCAAATTTTTGCATTGTATGGATTGCCTCCCGGGCGAGGACCACCCCATCCAAGATCTGTCTACCCTCTACAAAACCCCCTTGCTCAGAGGAAATGATGTTATGAAGGAGAGGTTTTAGCCGTTCAGCCATTATCTTTGTGATTATTTTATAAATCACGTTGCATAAGGCAATAGGTCTGAAATCAGAGATATGAACCCCCTCCTCCCCTTTTGGAATTAAAGTGATGAAGGTATGATTTATTGCCTTAAGCATTCTTTTATTAGTTCTGGACTCCTCTGTGACAGCCAAAACATCCTCCTCCAAGGTATCCCAAAAGGCCCGAAAAAACTCAATAGGAAAACCATCTGGACCTGGAGATTTGCTGGTGCTCATTCCAAAGACCACATTCTTCAGTTCATCTCTATCAATGGGTCTAAGAAGGGCCTGATTTTCTTCTTGAGAGATAATAGAGGGTATGACATCAATAACTTCATTTTGAGCCTCCACATCTTGCTCCATACTTTCCTTAAAAAGTTTAGAAAAATAATCCATTGAATGGGAATGCATACCAGGAAGAGTATCAAAGGAGTGTCCATTCTCATCTTGAAGGACTTCCATGTTATTCATCTGTCTCCTAGCACAGGCTGATCGATGGAAAAATTTTGTATTTCTATCTCCTTCTAATAACCAAGTGTTTCTTGCTCTCTGTTTCCAGTAAGTCTCCTCTTGGTTATCAATGTCCTCAACCGCTTTGCGCAAGGCATCATCCTCGGTTTTAAGCTGCTCAGTAATTGTTCCTTCCCTGAAGTGTTTTTGAACCTCTTCCCATCCTGCCACCAAGGGAGCTCTTTGGAGCCAAAAATCTGACTTATTAGCTTGCCTCCACTGTTTCAGTTTAACTTTGACAAAATGAAGTTGTTTGTGGAATTTAAACATTGTTGTCCCAAAAGGTAGACGACCTTCTTCCCACCACTGCGGAATTTTCTTTCGAAGATCCTCCTTTTGTAACCAAAAATTCTCAAATTTAAACGGTTTGTGGTGCTGCCCTGTCATAGTCCCTCCCTCCAACAAAATGGGAAAGTGATCTAAAACTGGGCCCTCCAAAATCTGGAATTTAATATTCCACTTAACAAATGCCTCCTCTGAGACCAAAAAATGGTCTAGCTTTACCTTCCTGCTGTGTGGCTCCCTCCTCTTGTTAGTCCAAGTAAAGTAGGTTCCAGGGGCCTTTGATATCCACTAGGTGAAAGGCCCGGACTTGGGCAATCGAAGCCGGTCCCCTGGATCCAAAACTCGGGGTTCCACCTTCCCGATCTCGAGCAGTTAATTTAGCATTAAAATCCCCAGCAATAATCCAGTCTAAATCTTCCCTTGAGGACCTCATGTTGTGTACAACTTTCCATTGGAGCCTCTGGCCATCAATGCTTTGAGCCCCATAAAAATTTGTAATTAAAACATGTTCAACTATGACATTATTCCTAAAATGAGATGTGAGAACACCCCTCCAAGCTATATGTTCTATTGCAGTCCATTCCAGAGGGTTCCAAAGAGTAACAATCCCCCCTGAGGCACCTTGGGCAGCCACATCCATATGACCAATGCCCCTCCATATTCTACTAACTGTTTTACACATAAGATCTAAAGACATTTTTGTCTCCTGGATGAGCAAAAAGTCTGTTTTACATTTTCCTAAGAGTCTTTGAACAACAGATTGATGGGTTCTACTGTTTAAACCCCTAACATTCCAAGATTGAATAATCATTGAAAACCTTGAGAGCAAGAAGAATCAATTGTCCTCACCGATCCTCCAAGTGATCAGCTTGTCTTCTTGCACTGCTAGCGGATCCTTATTAGACTTTCCTGCCCGCTCCTTGAGAGTTACTATTTTTGGATCTCTTTTCCACCTGAGTTATCCCTAGGGCTGGCCTTTCTCTGTTCTTTTCTGCACTTCCCATGCTGACATCCTTAATTACTGGCTGTGCTTGGGAGTGTACTATCAATGCCCCTGGATTCTCTGGCTGCAATAACTCAGTGGACTCAATCACCTGTTCTAAGACAGGGGGAGATGAAGGAGAAGCATGAGTGTGGATGTTATTATCCTCAGTATTCCCATCCACTCCTTCCATGACTTGATCCTCTTGATCCACTAGTGACTTAAAAATTTCATACCTATTGGCTGGCTTGAGTTGTGCTTGCTCCTTACCATTTTTCTTTTGCTTTCTCCTTCTTTTGGGCTGTTCAAAGCCATATTTCTGAACATCATTACCCTGAGGAGTATTGGATGGTTCTTTGACAAGAGTAGACTTACCCTCTCTGGGGCGATTTGGCATTCCAAGCGGAGCCTCCGCTTTTGTGTTCAAAATATTTGGACAAAACCGTGCCAAATGGCCATGCTTATGGCAAACTCTACATCTGAAGGGCAGAGCCTCATAATCTAACTGTTGGATCCAAGATAGTCCTGCCAGTTCAAGTTCCACCTCTGTCGGTAGAGGCTGGCTAATATCCATTTCCATGCAAATTCTTGCAAAGACAGCTGTGTTACCTTCTATGGTGTCCTTGGAGACGCCCAGATGTCTACCGAGGGAATTACCAATCATTTCCAAAACTTGCTCACCCCAAAACTCCATCGGGAGAGCGTACAACCGGATCCAAACCGGGACAGCCGTGGGTTCAATACGAGGATCGAAACCCACTCTCCAGGGTTGAACAAATAACCCTGCCGGACCGTGGTTCCTCTTTTCTGATTCAAATGCTCTGTTTCTATCGGCTAAAGAAGAAAAACTAACAATGAAATACCCATTGCTTATAAACCATAAGGAGTACTCACCGTGAGGCTCCCAGTTCTGTCTGACCCAGGTATGCAAAAAATTTAGGGTAGGTCGGATACCCATGAATTTACAAATCAGATCATGGTTAGCTCTGTAGATGATTGTGTCTTCGACCATCTTTGGTTCGATGACAATCTTGGGTCTGGAGGCGGATTGTGGGAGGCATCCATTAACTCGATGTGCTGTTGAGCTCTTGCCAGCATTCTTGAAGAGCGTTTGAAAAGCATTCCTCTGAGCTTCGTCATTGGAAGACGAAGAATTTTCTTTTAGCAGCTCAGCATATGAGCTCTTTCTCCCAGAGAGAGGATCTGGAGGAGACCCCATTGGGCCCTCCTGGGGCAGCAGACGATCCTTCAGAGTAACACTACGTCAACCCACCAAATGCCCTGGATTTTCCTTCACTCCACAAACCCTAGAACATCGCCTGTCGCCTGCTCAAAAATTTTCCCGCCAAATCGCCAGAGCTTCATTTTCGTCTCCAACCGGCCCTTCTAGCTTTCCAAAGTTGAAACAAAATAATAGCACAAAAAATATTCTACAGAGCAGCAATATAGGTAGGCCAACAACTGTTATCTCTAAAAAAAGATTATTTGCCATCAAAAAAATTCAATATGAAAGGGCTTGAACAATGAGTGAATCTAGGACCAAGGAGACTGAGCACGAAGACAAAACCAAAAAAAATGTTTGAAAGTCTCAAAGAAACCACAAACTAGACACTTATGATTAAGAAGACCAACCCTCCTAAATTTCTCTCATAAAAAATCCTTGATAAATAAGAGACCAAAAAACATGTTTTAAATTCTACTTTAATTTTTTATTTTTATGATAGATATTGAATTTTAATTGGACAAATAAAGGAGGCACACTATGAAGTACATTGACCAACAAAGCCAATTACTTCATTTTCAACCCTTTCTATCATTTGCCATCACGAGACTTACCTTTCACTCTTACTTTTTTCGTCTTAAGGCATGGAAAATTGTTTTGCTAACATTTTGTTTGAATGGGTAACAATTTTTCATTTTTAATAATTAAGTATTATGAAAATTGATATTATAAACAATTAAATTTAATAACATCATACTTAAATTTCATGTCTATTTCAGAAAGATTTAATAATTTCACGTCTATTTAACAAAGACATCAGTGTGTTATTTTCCTCCAACCTACTCTTCATATGCAGTGACATCATATGGAGATTCACCATATTTAGATCTTTTCCCAAAAATTTCTAAATTCTCTTCCCTCGATGATATTTTTCTAGTGGGTGATTTCAATGCACGTACAAGTACTGCACAATGCTCTATATATGATGTTTCTTCAGATCCGTTGTGTCTAAAGGAGCTTGATCATGATAGTTTGGGTATTTCTTGCTGCTCAGCCGATGCAGACACTACCATCACACCCTATGCTAAGCACCTGATAAACCTTGGCGAGTCTCATGATTTAATCATTCTAAATGGTATCAAGCAGTTTCCTCTTTCCAGTAATTTTACATGTTTTCCACATGGTGGTGGAGCTAGTGTAGTTGACTATGTGATGGCTAACCCACCTTTTGCCTTAACCATATCTGATCAGTGCATCTCAAGTGTACCTCTTTTAGCAGATCATGCCTTCCTCACCTTTAACCTCCCATTTGTTCCCAAACCTGAACCTGCCCCTCCACCCCCTCCCAAAATAGTTACCAAAATCCACTTTAACCGCAGTTATGATGATGTGTATATAGAAAAACTTAAAAACTACCTTACCCATCTTCACAGAATTCAAGATCCCATTGAGAAAGCAAATTTTTTTTCTAAAGCATTATGGTTGGCAGTCGTTGAGTCTTTTCCCCATACCACCCATTCTTTTCATCAGTCTCGTGGCCATTACCCTCATAACTCATGGTTTGACACAGATTGTAAAGCTTTACATAGGCTCACTCGGTTAGTAAGTCGTCTTGATCCCTTGAATTACAAGCTAGCCCAAAACCACTACCATTCTTTTCTTAGGAAGAAAAAGCGTCAATTCTTATCAAGAAAAGGACAAGAAATTATAGACTGCTCAAACTTAATCCTAGAAACTTTTGGCATATTTTTCTACCCAAAAAGAAAACATATCCCATTTTTGACCCTCACACTTGGTACACCTATGCTGGTTCACTCTATGATATCCCAAACCATGCCCCAATTATCCCCAACCCACGACCATCACATTGTAACTTCTTTACTGATGAAATTATTTTTCATGCTATCCGTAAACTACAGACTGGGAAAGTAGCTGATATTGAAAATTTCAAGGCAGAATTTCTTAATCATAGCCCTAGAGTCTTGGCGGTCCATATTGCTAAACTCTTCAATCATATAGTTACTCATGGGTTCTCACCCTCTTGGTCCTCAAATATCATACATCCCATCCATAAATCCGGAGATCCACTAAATCCAAACAATTACATAACTATTATGGTTGATCATACTCTTGTAAAACTTTTTGCAATAGTTCTTGATGTTTTTATCTCTGATTTTGTTGAGGCTAAGAAACTTCGTGCAAATGGGCAGGCAGTTTTCAACCTGTGATCACATTCTAACTCTCAGAGCTATCATTGAAGAAGCCAAAGCCAATAAACGCAGGATCTATTATTGTTTTGTTGACCACAAGAAAGCATTTGATATTATTCCCAGATAGTTACTGCTTCACAGGTTGAAGGATCTATAAATTCTAGAGGAGGTTATTCTGTTGGTTATGACCTTATATGAAAAAGTCACTGGACAGGTTAAAATTGGATCTCTCAGAACAATAGATGTTCATAGTACTATTGGGGTTAAACAGGGTTGCCCACTTTCACCTACACTCTTTGGACTGTATATTGATGAATTGGACATGCTCATTATGGACTCTCTGGCTAAGAGTACAGGTTGCCTATTTTTTGGTAGTGTTATTGCCATTTTGCTATTTTCTAATGATATTATCCTAATGTCACACACAGCAGGAGGACTTCAACAGCAACTGGACATACTTGGCACATACTCTGATTTACATGGATTAGAAGTTAATATATAGAAAACAAAAATCGTGACATTCAACCTACCCAAGAAAGATCTTTCTTATGTTCACATCACATATAAAGGGAAGGCTGTTGAGATTGTCACATCGTATATATACTTGGGAGTTCTTTTCATAGGACCTACCTTCAACTTCATCCCTGCATCTCAAGCAAGGTTAAACAAAGGTTATGGTGCCCTAGCCTCTCTGGATAAGCAATGTTTTCAGATCCAGTTTCAAGACATCAGTACGAAGATTAGACTCTTCCACACTCTTGTTACCCCTACACTGCTCTATGGTTGTGAAGTTTGTGGCCCTAGCCTCAGACAGTTGGATTGGTCTCGTATTGAAAGGATTCTCATCTCAATGTTGTCAAAGTTCATTCATTCCAAAAGAACTGTTCCACATCCCATCATTCTAGCTGAGTTTGGTGCTCGTCCATTACTTACATCAGTAATATTTCTTGTTGTTTCTTTACTGTGTAGATTTCATTGTATCTCGGACATGAGAAGATATACATATTTAGCACTACAATCCTCAATACAGTTGGTAAATCAAGGGGTCATGAATTGCTGGTATGCTCAGACTACTACTCTACTTCAATCTCTTGGCCTAGACATCATGAGACCTCCTCCTACTAAAGCATAATTTAATGCACCATACTCCAATAAGGATATTCAAGATGAGATTTACTCAGCATATATAAAAACTACTTGGACTGATCCAAAGGAACCTCTTTCACCAAAACTGCTCCATTACTCTCACTTTTATCTCCAACTAGAGCATGGATTGATCACTACTCCAAATTATAACTTGATACAGATGTCACACAACCTCAGGTTTCCTCTAGCTCAGCTACGAGTTTGCTCCCACCAGTTGCGTATTGAGACATATCATCACCTCCCTAGAGATCAACATATTTGCAGATTGTGCAGTCTTGATGTGGAATCCGAGGAGTATTTCATTTTCACTTGTCCTGTCTACTACGAGATACGAGGTAGATATTATTGCTTATTTAGAGACACCCATACACTAAAATCTTGGATTAATTATGAAGATCAGAGATGCATTGCCCTTTTCATCCGGGAATTATTCAATCTCAGGAAAGAAGTAACAATTTACAAAAGATAACAGGATCTCGACTTATCACTTCATTCTTCCAGCCTCCAAAGGCCACGACCAGGAAGCGCCAGGGTGATCACAGAGATACAACAAGATCAATTCGTCGTCGCCTCCAACAAAGAACATCTATGATGACATCCAACTCTTACATCACTCACTTATCTTCAACCTTGAATGTTGGGAGTAATCCTTGATCCACAGATCTTGTATATCATGTCATCCTATTTACTGTTTTTCTTACTTTATTTTCTCTGGAGCTCCATTAGGCACTCTCGTTGCTTTGTATATGTCCTACTTTACAGTCCTATTAACCTCTTTTGATCACCGATGGACATTAATACAAATTCAAATTCAAATTCATTCATTCAAAGATTTAATAAATGTAAACCAACCAGCACCGATAAGTTATTTCAATATAATTTTGTTAATTTCAATCAAAGTTTTGTTAATTTATTTTTAGATAGAGTTAAAGATTTAAATTTTCTAGGCACTCTACGATAACCTCTAAATTGAGCTTCCCTCTATAATGTAGGCGGGAAAAGGTGAAAGATAATTTATAAGCATCAAATTGTTCTCGTGTCCAAACAAGTCCAGCTACCCTTTGCACAAACTTCCAACTCTCTCATCTAAAATCTGGAAGCTTGTAGATCTTGCATTCCACGCTATCCCAAATTCTTGGGAAGTTTGCCACCATTAATTGTACTATTTTAAATATTGATTTAAGATTACGAAATTTCGATAAAATAATAAATAAAAGATTACAGTTATAAAAAATCAAAGATTCCAGTTTAGTTTGGATGGTATCTAGTGGTCATTTACCACGCCAAGATCGTTAGTCAAGAAGTTAGTTTTTTTTTTTTTTCTCCATAGCTTTTATTAAATAGCTTTTATTGAATATGTGGTTAAATAACAAGTCTGAATGACAGCAAAGTACTTAAGGTTTTATAGGATAGTCAATTAGTAGTGTTAGTGTTTGTTTGGGTTAGGTTAATTAGAGAAAGGGTTTATCGTAAATAAAAAGCAGTTAATAATGATGAGTAAGTTTATTTTTATTTCTCTTTTAAAGATTTTAGAAGTACGCGTGAAAGTTTTTTCATATCCACATAACAAATTTTTATTTTTATTTTTTATTATAATGTTTTACTTTACCTTATACAATGTTAACACCGTAAGAAAACAAATATTACCATTATGTATTAAAAAATGTTGCTAAAAAAATTAGACAAACATTAAGGGAGAGTATCAACTAAAGTTTAGAAAGGTAGAGCATTTCCATAATGCTATGAAACCTTGTAAGCCTAAAAGTTGCTCAACTGGAGTTGAATGATTAGAGTTAGGGGGACAAAAAGGAGCTTGAGCAGTATGACCTGCAACGATTCCAGACTTGCAGTTAGTTTGTACATCGTAGCATTAAAATGGGTGTCGAAAAACTATAACGAGTTACTTATGAAATCGTTGGATATTTTGTTGTCATCGGTCTTTTTTTTCTAGTAAAAATTATTCCAACTGAGGCTTAACCTCGTACACCAAGACTCAGACAAGGCAAGAGCCTTCCAAGAAAGAAAAAAGACAGCTATTACAGTACTTGAAAAAAGAACAACCAGTAGCCCTGCTGCCCAGACACGACCTTCCCAGGTTACTGGGATTCCCTATTTTTTTCTTGTTGTGCACTGTCATCAGGGATGAGGAGAGTGTTTATCAGGGCTGGGAACTCTCTGAGATATTCCATGGCACTGGACAGCATGGCGCACCCTTCCCTGTAGATATTGGCAGCCACCTGCAGATGGCTAACAGCTTCACTAGCTCTCTTGAGGGCTATGGAACACAACGAGTCCTTGGCATTAACATTATGTTGATGATCATCTTCGCTGATGATTTCTGTATCCGACTGCTGATCCCTCAACTTGGGGGATTTCAATATTTTGGATTTCCTTCACTTTTGAGAAGGTCAAACTGACTTCTGCTTAGGCCTGGTACGCTTGCCAAAGTGGGCTTCCTCTTTGGGAGTAGTGGTAGGGGGTGAATCTTCCTTTGCCCTTATTAGGGAGGGGGAAGCACTTCGGGGGAGAGATAACAGTGGGGGAGTGGGGTTGGTTGGGGGCTTCGACGTGGATGGAGCTGGAGGAGTGAGCGGGGCTGGGGGACCTAGAAGAAATGGTCCTAGACACTTGGTGGGCTAGGGTAAACTTGTACAGAACCAAAAAAAGCCCCTAGTGACAAGGAGGTTTCGGGGACTTAATTTCTCTATAATTTGTGATGGCAAGGGTGATGGACCAAAAGAGGAAGTTCGGGATATTGACAGGACGAACGTCGCACGGGTGGTTAACCAGGGCAAGATTATAAGCTCGGAGGAGCTTGTCGGGGTTGTCAACATAGACATACTAAATAACGGGGACAATAGTCGTAGCCCACGGGCGAGGTAAGGAAGAATAAACGAATCCTTTCTTCTCATACATGAGGTTCTTTCCCTTATCGGAGAACTGATCAATTTCCTCTTTGAAATTATTCCTGTCTCAGCAAGCTACTCTACCTTCAGTCGGAATGCCAAAAATCTGAGAAATGGAGTCGACACTTACCTTAAAATAGAGGCCACGAACTTGTACTTCCCCTTCGTTCCATGTCTCGATGAAAGCTCTGGTCACTTCCTCCTCAATACTAGAGAAAAGCTTGAAGAAATTGATTAAATATTTGGCGTCGAGTAGATCAGTGATTATGGCCCAAATTACAAGCTAGTGGGCTCAATGGTGGCCATGGTGCAAGCTAGACCAGAGCTTACAGAGCTCGTTAGGATTTTTCTAACGACAATCGTAGAGAAAAGGGATAGAATAGTCTTAGCGAAAGCAAAGTGAAGGAGAACTAACTGGATTGTGGAAGAAAAACGATGAGCGAGGGTCTCGAGAAAAACCCCTAAGGCAAGAGACTAGTAGCGAGAAAAATGGTGCAAGCGTGGCTCGTGACGATAGGGCCACAGCGGACGGTAGCAGAGAGATGAGTGCAAAGGGCAACGAGCAGAGCGAAAAGGGGGAAGAAGAGGCGGCTCGTACACCCTGACTGTAAGGTCAAAGTCTAGCTAGGAAAAACACGGGTGAAAACCACGAGCCATACCCTTCACATAAAAAATTGTACAGGCAGCTCCAGTGAGATTGGTTTTTAGAAACACCTTAGGTATTGATAGAACACCAAGGGGGTGGTGAGAGCCACCTTTGATGGGGTACTTGCTGAGAGAAGTGAAGCAACGATCGTTCGCCTTGGGTATTGAAAAAATACCATGATGCAGGTAGCATAAACTACCTAATAGGTCACGATCCCACATCCTGGTTACCTTGGATGATCACTTCTTACATGAAATCTTCTTCCCAGACATATAGGGTGGACTGATTGACTGCTTTGTTGGCAAGAATATCAGCCACATTATTAGCCTCCCTGAACACGTGATTGATCTAACCTTGAGAGTTATCACTGAGAGGAAGTTGGAAGTATTGGATGATGTTCTGGATATTCTTCCTCCCAAGCTCTTGTTGATGATGTTGCCAATGATAACTGAAGAATCTCCTTCGAAGATGATTGGCTTGGGGAGGACTTTGCTTATCTTAATGCTTCTCCATAAAGCTCTGGCTTCTGCATAATTATTGGTTTGGCTCTCGAGATTCTCATATAAAGCCTTGATAATGCTACTTATGTGATCCTTGATGACTCCCCTGCTCCAGCTCTCCCTCGATTTCCTTTGGAGGCACCATCGAAGTTGGCCTTAAGCCATCCCATAGGAGAAGGGGACCATTTGGCCGAGGTTTGGGTGCTAAAGGAATTTTGGATTTTGCTACAGTCTGTGGGGATTCTGAGGGAAGCAAACAGGTAAGCTTCCAGCTCGTATCTAGGGACGTCGTCGCACGGGATGAGGCTATTTTTTTCAATAGCAAGGGACATAGCTTTGTTGGCCACAGCTTCAAGATTTTTGATGGCCTTTGTGAAGATGAGATTATTACGTTCCATCCAGATCTTCCAGGCAGCATGGTGAAGCAGGAAACTCCATAGGAATCTGAGTCTTGGATTATTGAAAGTTATTGGCCATTGAATGAATGTGTCCATAACTATCTTGGGGTAGGTCCAACATACCTGGAATATGCTGATTAAAGTAGAAAAAACCCTCCCAAAAAAGGGGCAATCCAACAAAAGGTGTTGGGTGGATTCCTAGGCTTGAGAGCAGAGGTAGCACCTATTGGGAACCATTACACCTCTTCGAATTAAGTTGTTGGTGGTTAGGATTTTATTGTGAGCAGATAGCCAGCAGAACTGCACCACTTTTAGGATTGGGGACTTGAGCCAAATGCTTTTGGAAATGGTCTGACTGTCATCTCTTTTAAAGCCTCTGTGGGGGTTTCTAGCATCTGGGAGGCAGTTTTGATAGTGAAGCTACCATCACTGGAATTTTTCCAACAACATTCATCCCTCTTTAGGGTCTACGGGATGAAGTTTGCTTTAAAAATATCCTAAATATTTGCTAGGCCTTTGTTAATGATGTTATTCTTAATTATGAACTGAACCTGCTTCCATTTACGGACACCCTGGTCAGAAGTGATGAAATCAACAACCTGTCCTCCATACTTACTATCGATGAGATGCTTGATTGGAGTCAACTTGGGGTCATTGACGAGGTCTTTTTTGGCCCATGCATCTTTCCAAAATTCAATAGACTTACCATCCCCAAGCTGCCACCAAGATCCCTTGTGAACAAGATGCTTGGTATGGATGATGGATTTCGAGAAGTGGGAACCATTGCAGGGAGTATCCAAGTCCAAAAAGGAGTGATGTTGCAGTTTCATTTTGACAATCGATACCCACTCCAATTTGGCATCCGTGACCACATTCCAAGTCTGCTTGGCCAGGAGGGCTTGATTTGTAATATTTATGTAGCGAATACCCAAGCCCCCTGTCTTTTGGGGTGCAAATTTTTTCCCAAGCAACCAGATGGAACTTTCTTTGATTATCATTCCCAAACCAAAGGAACTATTTTTATAATTTCTCAATAGCCTCTCCCACTACATCGGGTATTTTGAAGACCGACAAAAAGTAGGTAGGTATACTTTGGAGGACTTATTTTACCAAAGTAGTTTTTCCTGCGCTAGATAGGAGGGCTCCTTTCCATCATTCCAACTTCTTGTGAATATTTTTTGTGACGTTGTTCCACATCTATTTGAGGGGTCTTCCTTTGAACATATGTAGGCCCAGATAGGTGGTTGGGAAGTCAGCGATGGTGCATCCCAAAATGTCTGCAATCTTGGTCTGCCTTCTAATGGGAATGTTAATGAAGTAGAGTTTACTTTTGGTGTAATTGATCTTCTGACCAACCACTTCCTCATACAAATTTAGGATGTCATTGATGGCTTTGGCTTTAGAAATTGAAGCTTTAGTGGCCAACAAGGTGTCATCAACAAATTGTTGGTGAGTGGGGGGTAAGCCAAAAGCTACCTTGATGTCAGAGATTAGGTTTCTATTGTAGGTATTTTTGATGGTTCAATTCAAGCTCTCATTCAGAATGATGAATAAAATGGGGGATAGAGGGTCCCCCTGTCTTAGCCCCTTGGTGTTGGGAAAGTAGCCAGCAGTAGAGCCATTCACTAGGACCGAGAACCAAGACGAAGAAACACAATTTGAAATTAGATTCACCCAAGATTCATGGAAACCATATTTGAGGAGAATTTTGGATAGAAATTCTTGATTCACTCTATCGAAGGCTTTGTTCATGTCAAGCTTTAGGAAGAAGGCTGCAGAGTTGGACAAATGGGCAGAGTGAATCATCTCATGGATGGTGATGATCCCATAAAGAATGTTATGACCCTTAATTGTGCTTCCTTGACAGTGGTCAATGATTGTGGGTAGGATCTCAATGAGCCTGTTGGCCAAAGCTTTGGATAACACTTTGTAGATGACATTGCATAGGCTGATGGGGTGGAAATCAAAGAGGGACTGGGAGTTAGTGCCTTTAGGGATCAGGGCCAGAAAGGTGGAGTTTACATCTCTAGGAATGCAACTGGACTTCTACATGTCAATGATGGCAAGGCACAGGTAAGGGCCCATAATATCTCGAAAACATTGAAAGAATCTAGGGGAGAAACCATTTGGCCCAGGGGCTTTATTGGGCTTCATGGAAAAGAGGGTTTGATGGATTTCCTTGTGGGACAAGGGGCTGAGGAGGAATTTATTGGTGTCTTCAAAGATGGTCTGAGGAATTTGTATCGTTCCAAAATTTTCACACCCTTACCTTCAGGCTATAGGATCCGTGCCCGAAAGGGGGATGTGAAAAGGATGGGACAATACCTCGGACTGAGAGGCCTTTGGAAGGTCCCGCCTCTCGGGGGAGGGGTATTAAGGTGATTTTTCGATGGATGGTGGGTTCACTAGGAAAATTTTGAATGACAGTTTCCACGCTTAGGTTGGGAATGTGTTTGATGTGTTCAATTTTATCTTTAATCATCCAAAGCCTAGGTTTGGCCAAATGAATCTAAGTTGTTCTATATGAAATGCAGATTTAAATGAATACAGAAAATAGAATTAACAGAAAACATGGAGAATAAATTAAATGAAGAAATCCATACCTGGTTTTGGATGTCTGATGGAGGTTCTGATTTTTGAAGCAGTCAAGATCGTCTGTAATTTGACAGGATCGTCTCCTATCTGACAGGATCGTTCGAGATCCGACGAATTCGTCGGGAGACCTACAAACAAAGAAATAGATACAAAATACCAGAAATACAACTATTTTGATGAAGGAAAATGATGTACAATAATAATAAGGATGTTAATAAGATAATCCCGAATAGAAATGCAAGTAAATGGTGAGACTTTAATAGCTAATCATGATTTTATTATGCAATTAAACTACATGGGTGAACTCCAAAATGCAGGATAATAGGAAATAATGATAAAACTGACTAAATGTAGAATAAAATAGCAGCAAAGTATAGGAAAAGCGCAAACTCTGGGCACTGATTGCCCCCAATGCAGAATGTAGTCAAAATCATATCGAATTGGTACGAAATCGTCTTGAATTGGACAGGATCGTCTGCGACAATCTAAGCTTGCTCTGGCTAAAGAATAACAAAGTTCCTGCAAGAAAACTTGGAAAGCATAAATGCAGATGGTAATCCAGGGTATTCTAATGCGTGTAAAGGTCAAGTTATAGGAAAATTCAGCCAGGGGAATGTCAAGGGGGGTCCTAAGGTTTAAATAGGCTTAGGAGGGAGGTTAGGAGGTTGGAGATCATCCTAATTTGGAAGATTTCCAACGGGGGAGGTCTCCAGCGACGCAAACATGCTTCTACCCAACTTAGAGACACCGTTGAAACAGAGGCTAATTATGAAAAATCAATTTTGGGATGAAATCGTCTGGATGTCCTAGTCCAGACGAAATCGTCTGATCTGAGGCAATATCGTCTGATCGATGACGATATCGTCCAACGGTCACAACAACTCCTAAGAATGGTGCAAAAAATGAGGAAACAGGTAGCAGGCGGTTTTGGAGCGATTTTGGGGTTGAAAATTTAAATTTGAATTATTACTAAGGTAATTTAATTATTGCTAAGTTTTACTGCACCAATTTTAGGGTGCTACATTTTGCCCCCTCTTTAGTGAATTTTTCAAAGAAAATGCGTTAAATATGAGTTATTCTCGATCTACGAGAAAGAAAAAATTATTCCCATTTTTAGGCGACGATTCTTGGTCGAATCGTATGACAACTTACTATGGTGCCCCCTCCGTGTTTTTACCCAAATCGAATGTTTGAGGTAAAAACGCGAAAAAGCAAAATTTTAAAATGTTGTTTAAGTGTTTTTGAATAAAATTAAGAAAAATAGGGTAAAACCCTAATTTATTGTTACTGTTCATTTTTACTGGTTTTTAGAGCTTTGGAGACAAGATGGTTGAGACAGCGCACAGATCGACAGAGGTCCGGCATGGGCTACGGGTAAGGGTATAAACTTAGCTTAGAGTGATTTAATTTAGAATTTCATGCTTTTTAGATTAATTTTGATTGATTTTTGAGCATCGCGACCGTCTTTGGGCCGTCAACGTCGTCGAGACGAAATCGTCTCATTTTCGTCGAAATCATCTCGATATCGCCGATTTCGTCCAAGGGCAAAATCAGCGATAGGGGGACAATTTCGTCCAATAAGGGATGATTCCATCATGCAAAATCGGAGAGAAATTTGCTTAAATTTGGGACGATATCGTCCAATTGTGGACGATATCATCATTTGTGTGAAAGTGAACTTATTTTACTTGCATTTTTTAATTAATGATTTATTAATGATTGTTATTAATGATTTTGTTGTTTATGTTGCAGAGAGGATTACTAAAGAGCCAAAAATGGAAATACGGTGGACTGAGAGATGACTTGGCCCCTCTATCTCAAGCAGAGTGAGATCAGCTGGCACAGGTCGGCTTGCAGCATGTGGCAGATATGCCACAAGTGTCTACAGACATGGGGCTATTGACAGCCCTAGCAGAGAGGTGGTATCCGGGTTCTTCTTGTTTTTGGTTACCGACAGGGGAGATGACTCCCACACTGGAGGATGTATGGAGGATTTTGAGGATCTCCATACAAGGACGACTAATCACTCCTACGGCCAATTAGGGCCACACGATGATGCGACTATGCGAAACCCGAGCTTCGCCCTGGAGAAGGGCGGAGTGAACATCGAGTCATTGCATCAGATGCCTAGGGCATCTAGGCTGACACAGGTTTTGGCTAGGGTGGTAGGTGGTCTGCTACTATGCCATCAGAGTGGATGCAGGCTACCATGGTTTCAGACAGATGTGGTCTGCAACATGAGAGACCACAGATACAAGTTTGCTTGGGGGAGCTTTGTTCTATGCCGATTGTATAGGATCTGCATGGGGTCATATACAAAGGCGGTCGATGTCTAGTCATGACATCACTACTACAGGTTTGGTGCTGGGAGCACATCATGATGCGGAGGCCGGTAGAGCTCCCACTGATAGGGATTGACGAGGAGAGACCCCGAGTTTTCTATTGGTGGCTCTAGAGAGGGTCACAGCGACGA
>JAQPPZ010000496.1:0-23587 GCA_028583015.1 Wollemia nobilis
GCGATATCGCGACACTTTTCATTTTTTGTTATTTCTTGTCTTGTACGATCGTGAAAATGCAACATGTCGCGATATCGCGACACTTTTCTTTTTTTCTTACGCCGCGATGGAGCAACATGTCGCGATATCGCGACACTTTTTCATTTTTGGCTTTTTCCTTTGCTTTGGCCGCGATGGAGCAACATGTAGCGATATCGCGACACTTTTTCATTTTTTGCCGCGATGGAGCAACATGTCGCGATATCGCGACACCTTTTCATTTTGGGCCGCGATGGAGCAACATGTCGCGATATCGCGACGTTTTTTCATTTTTGGCCGCGATAGAGCAACATGTCGCGATATCGCGACGTTTTTCATTTTTTTGCTGTTTTTCTTTGATCTTTAGCATCTGGGCCACTGCAGTTTTCTTGGAAAGCATGTAAAAAAAGGTGGGTCCCCAATTTTGGGGTGTGTTGTGGAGCAGCCACAACAAATGGTGACTCTGCTGTCAAATGCTCCTGAGCATTTTGGTGAGAACCTAACCTGGAAGTATACAAACTCGAAAATAGGCGTTAGCACATAAGAAATATAAACAAATGCCAATAGATCAGAAATACATGAATCATCAGAATCATTAAGTATCAGCTCGGTGTGTGCAATGTGTTCCATTTTTATTGTTTGAAATTGATCCACATTCCATTGTCAGTTTTACATGAATGCATATGTGAGGTTGTGAAAGATTTGAGCAGCCTAATAAATGGGCTAGAGATATAACTATCTGCTTTATAAAAGCTTTAAACCTTTTAATATCATATACAAACATTTAAAATTATCAAACCCTCTTAGGATCAACTATATGTATAATGAATTGATTTATTAGATCCCAAAGTTGGTTATGAGTCACTACTATCTTGAACCCATGTGTAAGTGAAAGTGAAATCAGAGTTTTGGGGAATCGGATTCCCAACCTAAGCGAGATGGGAATTTAACCCTATCCTTACTACTCTGATTTGGAATTCATTACCTCACTTTGAGCAAAATGATTTAACCAGTTATGGATGAAATTGTCAGGCTAGTCTGTCCGTTTGAGCAGTCAGTGGTCTTGCTTTTAGACAAGACATGCTGCCACGCATGAGCATACTCCACTGCCAGTCAGGCGTCTATAGCCCCGGTGGAGATTAACCCCATAATCCATGATTTTAGCTTCATTTTTTTTATTTCTTGGACCTTTGGGATGACTACCCATCCTTGCGAGGGACATGTAGTACGATCCTTCCAATCCAATATTAAGATGAAATAGGAAATATTAATTAATTTTTGTTTCTTGGACCTTGGGGATGACTACCCATCCTTGCGAGGGACATGTAGTACGATCCTTTCAATCCAAGATTTATGATGACATGGGAAACATAGAAGCTTTGGGGAATCGGATTCTCAACCTAAGCGAGATGAGAATTATGCCCTATCCTTACTACTCCATGTAGGTCAAATCAGAGCTTTGGGGAGTTGGATCCTCAACCTAAGTTTGATGAGGATTTAACCCTATCCTTACTACTCTGTTTTAGGCTTTAAGCTTTATGGAAGTGGTAAAAACCACTGTTTTAAGGATCATGTTGCATGATAGGATAGACCCGAAATATTCCTTTCGCCTGACCTTTTCTCCCAAGTATGGTTTTGATCATTTTGCTCAAGATCCTCTTTAATGTGCATAGAACGTGCTTAGTTCAAGAGAGTTCGGGCATCAGTTCCCAACCTTAGGATTTTTTTTTTTATGTTATAGAATAACCCTAAGAGGATTTGACATATTTTTAATGATTGTATTTGAAATGTATATGCAACTAAGATGGCATGTATATGCAAAGTGGGATATAATATGAATGCATTGCCTTTTTGAATTGCGGATAAAGTATTGCCATAATTTGTAAAAACTGACAATTTCATGCATCACAAGTTTCAAACGATATTATTTAAAATGTTTGTGTTACTTGCGGAGCTTTCTACAACACGATTCCAATGTTTCATATTCTCCTGATCTTAGGCATAAGTTGACATCTCCATTTATTCTCCTTTTTTTTTTTTTTTTAAACAAACCAAACATGTCCAGAGGACCAACACACAAAACTTAAAACCAAACTGAGATCTAATCTAAAACTAAAACACGAAAACCAAAAGTATATACAAATGTACAAAAACAAAACAAATTTGGATTATCATTTTCCCGGATCCCAAACCTGATTAGAATTCTTTAAAAGATATATGACGTGATACGCATATCCAGTTTTGCAGGAATCCAACAAAAACAAGATCAACCCAAACAAAGAAACAAATATCCACTTGCCCCTCTCACCATACCAATTTGATTTAGTTTCATTAACAATCCTATGGTGGAGTTTCAAATTTTCCAATTGATTAGACAATGATTGATATTCAATTCCTTTATGTCTATTCTCTAAGATGTTCATTCCGCATTTTGATTCACGGTGTAAAAATAAGCTTTCGTTTTCCTTCAATAAAGCCATAACATTAATGATATTTGAATCAAACCATTCATTAGGCAAACCTCCCTTCGAATTCTGCATGGTGAAACCAAAAATATGAGATTTTACCTTTGGCATGCTTTCATTTGACCTTACCTGAAAAGGATTTGAAAATTCTTTTTTTCTCTCATGACCTTCATCATCACGCAACACTTGTTCTTTCTCAATGACCTGTTTATCAAAGGCACCAAACTTAGGTACCCAATTGAAAATATGTCCATCCCTTTCAAACCATAAGTCTTGTCTATCTAACGCCTTTTCGTGATCAGTCACTTGGGTTGTCTTGGGTAACGTGAGATTTTCAATTGGATCATCAGTGATATCAAACCCAAATGGTTCAGGTTTTGTAATTTTCTCTTTCTAAAATGGCATAATCATCGTAGCGCAAGTACGTGGATCAAGATTTTTGATTTCTTTTCCTTCAAAGGGATCTAAAGCAAGTGACTCTCTTTCTTGGTTCATGGTCGTAGAATCCTTATCATGTTCCAAAATTTGATGAGATTCAAATTCCTCTTCCAAAACTTTCTCAAATTGTACAGGATTCATAGTATCCTCATGCGAGGAAGCAATTGAGTTATCCTGCATATTGTTTGACGCAATAAGTTTGTTAGAAGATTCAGATTGATAATATTCTTCCCATTTCTTCCACGAATCATAGTAATCATCCTCCAAGTTCAAGTTGTGACGCTCAAGTACTTCTTCATATTTTGATTCATCAACATGTTTCTCATCCCATTCATCTTCACCTTCCTTAGATGGTTCAGTTATTTCCAAAAGTGGGTTATCTCTTGAATTCAAATTGGTAAAGCTATCATAATCCAAATTTGTAACCCATGATTCAATTTTATCACAATTTGGAAGGTGTGGATCCTCTTGGTCATCACTTTCGAGAACATCATCCAAAGTGTCCTTCGAGAACAAGTGGTGAAATTCGATTATGTCTTCAACTTCATTTGTTGATTTTCTTTCAAATTCATTTTCAACCACTTGTGATGGCTTAGGATCTTCTATAATGGGATCAATTTTTGAATTCTGATGTCATATAGTTGCTCCAATCCTTTGCCAGTACATCCGACCAAATCATATCCACATAAGTTTGTTCATCCAAATCCTCCTTTTCGGGTAATGATTCTGGATATTTCTTTTCCAAAACAAGATGGTGATCATTTGATTCCAACTTCTTGTTACCCATCCATAGAATTTCTTCTCCAAAAACTTCATGCTCTTCAAGACTTTTCGAATAGGTATTTACTTCAACGTGAGTCATCTCAAAATCTCTTGTATCACTTGAAGAAGCATAACATGAAACATCATTAAGATCGGCATTATGAATTTTCTTCCTCGGATAATTTGGATGCATACATTGATGCGTTCATTTTTGTGGTGGAACATGCCTACATACCTTCTTAACCACTTTCTTTTGCTCTTTTACTTTCGATACGAACTCTTTAGGTTGAGTGGTAGAAGTAGTAGGATTAGTTGGATTGATATCCACGGACAAAGCTTGAACATTTGTTGCAATAGTTCCATGAGTGACCAAATGATTCTCTAATTGAGGTATAGTTGGATGGATGGAAGTACTTGTATAAGCACATGTGGGAGCATAAGTTGGTATGGTAGGATAAAGTTGATTGTAGGGAAAAACATTTGATATCAAATTTTGTTGTGCCCACGCTTGATCTACCATCGAGGTTTGATTGCAAGCCCCTAGTTGTCCTACCATAGTTGATTGCTCCATTCCATAACCTTGTGGCCTCAATTGTTGATCTACAATCATAGCTTCTGTGTAGGCCGATGCAAGATCAGTAACCAAGGGATTCATCCTAACAAATATGGCAAACAATGGGTCCAATGCTCGAAAGTATATTTGAAGAGCACCACTTTCCTCAATAGTATAGGGAGAAATTAGTCTCGCATAAAGCTTTCGAAACCTCAAGTTGAAATTTCTCACTGGCTCATTAGGTTCTCTTTTGCAAGAAGTAAATTGTTGATATATCGTGAGAGGATCAATGAGTAACCTAAATTGATTGATAAACTCATCTTTCAATTGAGTCCAAGATGTAATAGAACCGGTGGGTAAATTGATGTACCAATCATATGCCACCTCATCTAGGGTTCCAGGAAACATTCTACATGCCACATCCTCATGTTCGACATTCCATCTAACTAGGATATCCACATAGGCTTGAATATGTTCCTCGGCTAATGTTGGACCATTGTGTTTAAACTTGGGCAAATGTTTTTCTACGTTCTTGGGTAAATCATGAAAATCTCCACTAATGTTCAACGGATTAGCATGTATCCCATACCACGTTCCTGCAGTTGTAGCCATTAATGAAACCCAAAGAATAATTTCAAAACCAATTTGTTAGTCATGAAAGAAGGAAACCTTGAAATGACTAGCAAATATCAAACATGTAACGTATGAATAATCATGTTAGCACCAACCAAGAGATGTATCCATTAAAATCAAATGAAAGTAATTGCATGGAGACAACCTCGTTAGTCAAGAATTTTTTTTTTTTTAGAATCAATTCAAGACAGATTATTCCTGTATAAACAATCAAAAAACGTTAGAACAATGCATAGCAATTCATGTCCTCCTTTTAACAGTACAAGGTTGTATTGTTAAAAGAGGGCTAAAGATAATAACCAATAGGGCATGAAATATTCAAAATTTAAATCCCTATAGCATTTAAATCACACTGAAATAAACCTATTCAGGCCCTCCTTCTAGCGCCAATATGTTGAGTGGTATTTTCACCCGATTGTGAAAACACACTCTCCGATAGGATTCGAGTTCCAAATCCTCTCTTGCAAAGAAATTTAATAAACAATTTCTCCAAGGTCTCCGCTATGTTAGCATTTTGTATGAATAATAATGTTCAGTTTGAATGCTCGGAACACCTTAGTGGTTGCAAGTAATTGTAAACAAGGGGCACTGTGGTTTATTTTATTTTGAAATTGTAATGATTGTTCATTTAATCAGAATGAACTCAATGTGAATTAATCTTAATGATGAAATTATTTTATTTTCGATTTCGGTAGATTTTCAAGTATTTTATTTCAATGATTGTAAATTCGACTAAAGTTAGATTTTCGGGAAAATAAAAATGCAGAGAATAAAAGAAGTGAAAATAAAATACAAAGAAACTAAAACTAAAGTACATTCAGAGTGCTACGATCCTATTTGACAAAACCGAAGATAATGAGGTTTTCTGCATACAACCTAACCTATTGAACCTGCAAAACTCGCACAATCCAGATAAGCTAGGTGCTGGTTTCTGGGGTTTTAACTATGGTTTTCAGATTTAGACATTCGCATGAAGCAACCAAGAGAACTTGCATTAAACTTCACCTATAAGCCTAAAAATCTGAAAAGGGGAAAAATAAACATTAAATCTTGCATGCAGAAAATAACTCCTTCTTTCTTGCCAATGAGATGCAACTCTCTATAATTTTTGTATTAAAAATATGTCAGTTTACAACAACAAAGCTTCTAGTTTATCAAAACCAAATGAAGGAAAAGCGCCTAAGCAGCCCAGAATGGCCCGTCCTTGCCCAACCGCTTCCACCTAGTCCATGAAAAAAAACCGAGAAAAAGTGTAAGAAAAACACTCCAAAAGTAGGTCCAGAATGGCCTCTCTTGCCTTCGCTCTGCAACTCTGCCCGTAGTGGTTTTTGACCCCTATGCCTATCTTCGCTTCTGCTTTTAAACTTTTTGTTACGATTCTCTGTTTTGCCCTGTGATGCTTCGTTTCATCTCCCAGGTCGCTTCATTTCATCTTCCCGCCTCTTTGTTGTTTTGGCTTTTTGCTCGGGTTTGAAACGTTTGGTCTCCTCAACCAAACTATAATTGACGATCCTGAAATGTTATCATAGCCCCTACGCCTCTATGACATGTGTTCAACACTTCCCTGCATATTCTATAATGGCCCGCCATGAATCACGACAAA
Source organism: Wollemia nobilis (assembly GCA_028583015.1). Classification (NCBI taxonomy): domain Eukaryota; kingdom Viridiplantae; phylum Streptophyta; class Pinopsida; order Araucariales; family Araucariaceae; genus Wollemia; species Wollemia nobilis. The sequence continues at coordinate 6,473 of JAQPPZ010000496.1, forward strand.
AAATAGCATGTCGCGATATCGCGATGTTTTTATATCTGCAGCTTTGCTCCTCTACCTGTATCGCGAAAACAAGACATGTCGCGATATCGTGACATTTTTCTGTCAAACCTTGTTCGCCTTCATGCATCGCGAAAATGAGACATGTCGCGATATCACGACATTTTTCTATCAGCAGCCTTGTTCGCCTTCATGCATCACGAAAATGATACATGTCGCGACATCACGACAACTTTGACATCTTGCTCTGTTTGACTGTTTTGATCGCGATTTCATGACATGTCGCGATATCGCGACATTTTTCACTTTGTCTTTCTCTCTCCTTTGTGAACCGCGATTTCATGACATGTCGCGATATCGTGACACTTTTTCCCTTTGTCTTTTCTCTCCTCTGTGAACTACGATTTCATGACATGTCGCGATATCGCGACACTTTTTCCTGTACGATCGTGAAAATGCAACATGTCGCGATATCGCGACACTTTTCTCTTTGCTTTGTACGGTCGTGAAAATGCAACATGTCGCGATATCGCGACACTTTTTTTTTTTAGCCATGATGGAGCAACATGTCGCGATATCGCGACACTTTTTATTTTTAGCCGCGATGGAGCAACATGTCGCGATATCGCGACACTTTTTATTTTTAGCCGCGATGGAGCAACATGTCGCGATATCGCGACACTTTTTCATTTTTGGCCGCGATGGAGCAACATGTCGCGATATCGCGACACTTTTTCATTTTTGGCCGTGATGGAGCAACATGTCGCGATATCGCGACACTTTTTCATTTTTTTGTTGTTTTTCTTTGATCTTTAGCATCTGGGCCACTGCAGTTTTCTTGGAAAGTGTGCAAAAAAGGTGGGTCCCCAATTTTGGGGTGTGTTGTGGAGTAGCCACAACACGGAGGATCGATTTCATCTGTAGAGATTGGCTTAATATTCTATCTGAAAAGGTAATCATAGGGTCATTTTGTAAGTGAATTGAATTCATTGTTGGTGTGGACCATGATAGATTATTATCTTTGGTTTCATTATTTTAGTATGTTGGGTTGATCAAGGTATATTTTGCTTCCTATTATAGTATTGATCATATCGATAAAACCCTCATTAGGTAGGGCTATGTGCACCTCATTGACGTACTCAATTTAATTGTTGGGTGCTATGTTTTCTTCATGTGTAGGTAAGGGGTCTTGGAAGACTCCTATATGAAGCTATTAACTCTCGATCATATCCTGCACTAAGTATCTAAAGGGATGACATGTCTGAATATCATGATCCCTTTTTTGATGGTACACGCAATATATATTTTCTCTATGTGCCTTTGATCTATGCTTGTTATGCTTCCATGGATGGATCTAAGGAAGATTGATTCTTCATGCCTCATATAATCGATCAAAGAGTGATGCTAATATCTCTAAAAAATTAGTATATTGTCATTGTGGTTGACATTGTTGGCTTTTGTATCTGAATTCCTCGTTGCATATGATTTTGGGCTAGAGGAGGTTTGGTCTTGGTAATTATGTCGTATTAGTAGAGGTGGTGCGACCTAGTTTACGGATTTAGGGATACTCAAAACAACTTGATTGATTGGTGCCACCTTTCATTGCATGTTGCCACCTTTAATATTCTTGTTTGGCCATTCCATTTTATGGAGTCGAATATCACCTTCCTTGATCTTGATGTCCTCAATAACCTTAGCCTGTTATAAGGCCTCCTCAAATGTTTGATACTATTGTAATTATAAGAGAAGTGAGATTTGTTTTGAACAGCTTCTTGTAAACATTAAAATGAGCTCTATTATGGGTAGGTTGAAAGGTAGTTTTGACATCACCTTCATCCACCTATTTCCATACTCAATGACCGGCTCATCATCAAGTTGATGAAGGCTAGCCAAGTCAGTCAAATTTATCATTTTATTAGCACTAGAGGCAAATATTATAGGAATGTATCAACTAATTGCTCAAATGTGTATATGCTATGGTGTGATAAGTGATTATACCATTCTAAATAATCTCCAGCTAGTTTTGTAAGAAATATTCTCAACATCAAGGGGTCATTGTCTTGAAAATGGAAGCACATATTTATGAATATTGTCACATGCTCTTGTGCATCTTCATTATCTTTGAATTTTTCAAGTTGAGGCATCTTGAAATTTGATGGATATGTCGATGATGACTCTAATGGATGCAAAGGGTGATTTATAAGCTGCTTTAGTGTAGGTTTTTGATAAACCAATATTTGATTTTGTTTTTTGAATGAATTTATCTGATCATCTAGTGCTTTGTATGGCCCTAACAAAATGATATGATCTTCCTTTTATCACCCTTGATTAGGTAGAGGAGGCCACTTTTGATGTTGAGGTGGATGATAAGTATAATCATTAGGTACCTCATCACTAGATGGAATTAGGGTAAGAATCCACTTCTTCCTAATGTTCCCATTAGGACTCTTCATATGATTCCTCATCGTATTGATATTGGTACTTGTGAGGGGAGTATGAGGTTCTTGATGATAACTAGATAATGGCCTTTGATATTGAATGTTATTTTGTCATGGCCAAGGGAGAGACCTTGGGATTACCTATGGATGCCTTATGCATTATTGTGTCCTCTAGATGCTACGTGTAAGCACCATTTTATTTAATGCCTTTTGCACTTGCTCTTGTTGTATCTTTTGTTGTTATTGTATCTTTCATTGATACAACCTTTGTAGGTATGCTCGTTGTGAGTCCACCCCTTGTTGAAAAACAATTTTTTGATCTAACTAGAGTTGATCTATATACTATTGTTGGATAAGTTGATGCCTCTATACCACGATGATGAGGCCTGAAAATGCCTCAATCATAACATGTTTTGAACACTAAAATTGTCTATAAACTCTTATGTTTTATCTGATATGTTAGTTAAATTGATTCAATATGTTGTATATTAACCATTTTGCATGATCAATGTATTTGGAATATTATATGCTGATTTTTATAGCTTTTTGCATAGTTGTGTTCTTTTTGCTATGACTTGCTAAAATGGGATATGCTTAGAATAATAGTAGCATTTCACTAATCATGTTTTGATTTTTCTCAAGTATTTAGTTCACCTAAATCTGGCAACAGTGCAAGCAAACTATTGCTGTGCAGCAAAAACTGGTCTTTCCCATGTAAATTCTAGCCAGCTGTCCATAAATAGCAAGGCATGGAATTCACACGTGGAAAGAGATGAAGACCATTGGAATTTGATCTTAGGAGATAACCCACCTAAGAGATGTAGAAGAAATCATTGGAAAAGCACACATTTTTTCTTTTCGAAGTATCTTCGGAATGAACAGATATCTTCAGAATGAGAGAACACAACGTCTTCGGAATGAGTGGATCTTTGGAATGAAGAATGTAGTATCTTCAAAATGAGTGATATTCAAAATGAGAATTGCAGTGTCTTCGAAATGAGAATTGCAGTATCTTTAGAATGAGCAATCTTCAGAATGAGAATTGCATTGTCTTCAGAATGAAGCCACTTATCTCCGGAATGAAAACAGAATGTGCTTTGACTTGTTGACCGATTTTTGAAGCTGGAAAAAGGGAAATAAAGGTCAGAAAAGGTAAAGGAAAAAATATTCCATCTGTCTTTGCCATCATTGCCGACCAAAGCCATCATTAATGGAAATATCAAAGAATAAACCTAGGATTTGTTGCAACATAGTAGGATTAGATCTTTTGAAATATCCATAGTTTATAATTAGATCATTGGACAGCTATAAATATTGCTCCCATTCAGGTTGAGCCTAGTAGGTAGTAAGTAGTGAGAAAAGAGTAAGGAAGCTAGGAGAAAGCAGAGAATAGGTAGAAATTGACTGTTACAATCTTGTAACAGTTTTTCAACAGAATTATTGTAATCATGTTCTTTAATCAATAAAGTGCACCAGTTCTATTTCATATTGCTTGTAAATGAGTGTGATTAAGATCTAGAGAGAGAGAGACTCATACCTTCTTCTAGACAAGGAGGTTGGCCACTTCTAGACCTAGGAGAAGGACTAACAACAGGTTTTTATTCTGATTTTGTTGCAGCAGAATGAGTTGTAGAACTTGTTATTTCAATTGCTTGTAAACAGCTGACAATATTTGTAGTCTTAGTTTATTTATGCTTAGATTAATCTTGTGCTTAATTTTTTAGTTGTAATATTTACTTTCAGAAAATCTTCCATTTTATTTCAGACTGTTATTTCCAGAATTTGTTGTTTTTTGCAATTTCCTGCATTTTGTGTTTTGTTGTCAACCCCTGCACAAAATATTGACAACCTTCTATTATAGAGTCTTGACAGGGTTTTATTTTCCATGCTATAATTAGACTTCCATTGCTGCAAAAGTAAATAGATTTCCTTTCTACAATTAGAATCAGACTTTCAATTCTGCAACTATTATTTCTACAACATAATTAGGTCTCATTTTGCAATTATAAATTAGGATTTCATTTCTGCAGTTAATGATTAGTTTCCATTTCTGTAATTAGATTAAGATTTTATTTATGCAATTAGAAATAGGAATGTCCTAAAACCCCCCACACAACCGGTTCCACCAATAAGACCTGTTGCTCTAGATTGACCTAAGTTATAGCTATTTCACTTCTTCTTTCATAGATAGCCTTGTACACAACCCTAGATTAACAAATTCATTGAGAATTAATGATGGTATAATTACTATGCATCATTTTGGTGTCATTTCTGGGGAATAGTGTTGTCAGAAGAAAACAAATAGTCCAATAGCCATAATCAAACTAAGCTGTGAAAATTCAGGTTAAAATCTGAATACAACAGCTGAGGAAGGTAACAACTATTGACTTAATTTATGTCATTCAAGAGTAAACATGAATGAGTAAGTCTAGGGATGAAAAAGGTAGAACTACCCCAAAGGATCCCTGGCTTGTTCCATTAAGGAGATCTTCATACCTAAGGGGTGAATCACCTGTGTTTGAACTACCAGAAAGATTGATAGAAAAATCACCAGCTTCACCATCATTAGAACATTTTGAGAAAGGAAAATCACCAATTTTATCATCATCAGAATATCTTAAGGAAGAAAATTCATCGAGAATCATCATCAACAGAGAGGCTTGGACCTCTTGAGAGAACAATTTGGAAAGCTTTAACTTCTCCTAGGAAACAGAAAACTATGGCAGAAGGATGCAATATAGATGGCCAACATGGTTATGTCCATAATGAAGGAGATGATTAGGATATGCCCCAACCTTCTAGAACATTTGAATATCCTATTCATCTGAATCCAACACAAAACTCTCCCATGAAGACCATTTCACCTTCAGTACTTCCAACCTTTCGAGGTGTTGTATACGAAGATCTCGATCAGTTTTTGTTTGAATTCAAGGTAGTGTGTCAGACCTATGATTATATAAATGACAATTAGAAACTTAAGGTTTTTCCCTCAACACTCAAGGATTCAACATTACGCTGGTTCATGAGATTAGAGATAAATTCCATAAGAACCTGAGATCAAATGGAAACTGTGTTTTTAGATAAATATCAAGAATATTGTCGTGTAAGGGATAGAAAAGATGAGTTATTCAGGATCAAGCAAGAAGATGATGAAATATTGGAAGATTATCTTGATAGGTTCTCCTTTGTTCAAAGGAGATGTGGACTTGTAGAACAAGAATTATGTAAAACCATATTTTTGAGAGGATTTCAAGATGAATCCAGAGAAGTTCTGGATTTTATGGGAAAAGGGGATGTAACCACTCTTAGTAATGATGAAATTGTGGATCTTTGCAGGAATTACTCTCGCACTAAACAGAGAAGAAGAAAAAGTCATACAAATGGCACTGATGTGAAGGACCTGATAGAGGAACTTGCCAATTTCAAAACTAATATTCTAGTGCACCTAAACACTACTTTGGGGGAAATGTCTGCAAAAGCAAAAATCACAGAACCTTTGGCAATTTATTGCCCAAGATGTAGAAATAAACATGCTTTGTAGGAATTTCCTTAGAATAAAACAACTATCTCAGCCATTTGTAGTATCTGTTCAAAAAGACATTCAACTGATCAATGCCACCTGCTACCACAACTCAAAACTGTGTTAGAAAATCGGTCGAGGAACTCAACTACATTGGACCAAAACAAGAGGGAAATTTCTCTCAATACCAAAATCCCCCCTGTTTTCCTACAAATTGGGGGCATAATCCTGGTACTATGCCTTGGGGACAACCAGAACCACCCCAATGTCCTTGGAATAATCCTCAATGGAAAAATTCCCAAGAATGGCCACAAGCAAATTGGAGTAACCCAGCCTAGAATCAGAATCAAAACAACCCATCTTGGAATCAAAACAATCCATCTTGGAATCAAAATCAGACTAATCCACATTGGATGCAAAACCAACCACAGTGGAGTCAACAATACCAATCCTATCCAAGGCAGCAAAGGAATCAAGGTCAAACTCAGCATTTGTTGCCTGCACCTAATCAAAATTTTCAAGAAAAATAGTAGCAAACATAGCAAGTGAAACAACCTCAAATGCCAGCTCAACTAGTCACTAATCCAAACAACATGAGACAGACACCTCCTGTCTATGTGGCTGAAGAAAATGTTGAAATTAATGTTCTTGATTGTAGTAACATCCAACTTCGTTTAGGAAAAGTTGTACCTGAACTAGTTTCAAATGAAATTAAAGAAAATGAAGAGCAAGAATCATTGGAACCAGAGAAAGTCCAACCAACAATAGAGACAGAAGAAAAATTGGAACCTGTGAAAATCCAACCAACAATAGAGAAAGAGACAAAACCATAGGCAGAATAGTTACCAAGGATAATTCCATATCTTGAAAGATTCAATGCAATACCAAAAAATTCTGAGTCATAACTGGTCAAAGAACTCAAAAAGTTAACTATATCATTGCCCTTATTGCAAGCCATTAAGGAAATACCGGATATTAACGATACTTGTCTAAAATTTGTGCATTAAAAGAGCGAGGAAGAAAAAGAAAGCATTTCCTAAATGCATGCGAGGTTGAAGGAAAGATAGTTGATCTCGTTCTGGGAAAACTAGTACCTCCAAAGTATAGTGACCCGGAAGTCCGAGTTATCATAGTTACCATAGGTTCGGTACCAATATCAAATATTTTAGTAGATCTAGGAGTTGCAATAAACGTCATGACCAAGGATACAATGGAACAATTACAGCTCAAACATCTTAGCCCCACATTTATAGTTTTAGAAATGGCTGATAGGTCAATTGCAAAACCTAAAGGTATCATTGAAGATGTCCCTATAGAAGTTTCTTCTTGGGAATTCCCTACAGATTTTTTGGTTTTACAACCAAGAAATTCAGCACATGGATATCCCATTATTTTGGGAAGACCTTGGCTTGCAACTGCAGTAACCTTCATAGACTGTAGATTTGGAAATATGACTATTTCAAATGGTATTGATCTAAAACATATTTCTTTATATCCTCCTGCAAAACCATCTAGCAAATTTTTAGGTCAGTTATGGTTTTTTGACTCAGATGAAGAACCAAAAGAGGTCATTTCTACACTAGCTACCTTAGTAGTAAGAGAACACCACAGAAGACCTCAATGACACAAAAAATTTAGAAAATGAAACAATCCTCGATGAATGTTACGTATGAACAAGGTTTAGAAGGGGAAGCAACAAATATCCAACAATTGTTAAGTAATGAGGAGAATCAAAAATCTAAAGATGAACCATCACGTACTATCACAGGGAAACTCTGTTTCACTACCACATGGATGGCACCATCATCTGATTTTTCCTTCTCACTGTTCCATACAAGATATGCTTCACTCAAGTAGCAATAAAATAGAAATTGCTTCTATTCTCCCATCTCAACAATGTTCTCTTAATCCCCTAATCACCAGGTATGAAGGAGTGAATTCAATCCTTCTAAATACAAAACAAATAGAAGTCCAGCCAGGCAAATTTTTTAACATTTACAACCAGCTTACTAGGGAAGAGGAAGAAAAATTGATAGTTGTCTTGTAGAAGCATGTTCATGCTTTTGCTTGGAACTACAAAGATATGTCAGGAGTTCATCTTGATATATGTACCCACAAAATCTATACTAAAGAAGTCAAGCCAGTTAGACAACCCCAGAGAAGATTGAATCCTACCTTAAGAGATATTGTGAAAGAAGAAATTGAAAAACTCCTGGAAGTAGGATTCATTTACCCAATTTATGATAGCCAATGGGTTTCTCCATTGGTAATAGTTCCTAAGAAAAATGGAAAAATGAGAGTATGTGTAGATTATAGAGAATTGAATAAGGTGACATACAAAGACCATTTTCCATTACCTTTCATAGATCAGGTGTTAGATACTCTTGCTGGAAAAAGATACTTTTGTTTTCTTGATGGATTTAGTGGATATAATCAAATTTAGATTACACCTAAATATCAAGAGAAAATTGCTTTTACATGTCCATGGGGAACATTTGCCTATAGGGTTTTACCTTTTGGTTTGTGTAATGCCCTAGAAACTTTTTAGCGAGCAGTCCTAGCAATTTTTGCTGATCTGACCACCAAAAGTGTTGAAATATACATGGATGATTTCACAGTATGTGGACAGACTTGATTTTACATTGGAAAATATTGACAAAGTCTTAACTCACTATGAAACATACCGGTTATCCTTGAATCCAAAAAAATGCTTCATGATGATGAAGGAAGGGATAGTTCTTGGTCATCACATCTCTCCTGAAGGGATCCAAGTTGATCCAAAGAAGGTGGAAATTATCAAGAATCTCCTTCCTCCTAAAACTTAGACTAATGTCAGAAGCTTCCTAGGACACATTGGTTTTTACCGCAGGTTTATTCCCAACTTTAGTACAATAGCCAGTCCTATGTTTGCCCTATTGACTAAAGATTTTGAATTCTCCTAGACTACAAAGTGTCAGGAAGCATTTGAAGCTCTGAAAGAGATTAATAACTCCACCTGTGCTTAGAGGACCTAATTGGACATTACCATTTCACATACAGACTGATGCCTCCAATACAACAATTGGAGCAACATTAGGACAAATTGACAATGGTGAACACTATACCATCTACAAAATTAGCAAGAACTTGACAAGAGCCAAGAAAAATTATACAACAACTAAGAAGGAATTTCTAGCAGTAATTTATGCCATCAACAAATTCAGGCATTACATCACAGGTTATCAAATATTTATTCACACAGATCATACAACCATTAAGTATTTGATGAATAAACCTATGGTAAGTGCAAGAATTATTCATTGGTTGCTATTGCTGCAAGAATTTGATATCACTATAATCAACAAACTAGGGAAAGCTAATGTTGTGGCAGAATTCTTGTCCAGGTTGTAGAACACAGATGAAGGGGAATTAGTTGATGACACTTTTCCTAATGAAAAACTATTTGCTATATTAGTCCAATCACCTTGGTTTGCAGATATAGCCAATTATTTGGTCACAGGGAAAGTTCCTCCACATTTCACTTCAAAACAGAAAAAACAATTGATCAAACAGAGCTTCTTTTGAATGGATTAAGGGTATGCTTTTTAAGTGCAATCCTAACCATGTGTTATGTAGGTGCATCCGAAAGGATGAATTTTATGATATCCTTAGAGCTTGTCATGATGAACCCTCAGGTGGACACTATTCTATAAAAAGCACAGTTAGGAAAATCTTAGGGACGGGATATTATTGGCCATCTCTTCACAAGGATGTGAAAAAGTACATCAAGCATTGTGATGCATGCCAAAGAATGGGGAAACCCACTCATACAAATGAGATGCCATTGCAGCCTCAAATGGTTTTAGAACCATTTGAGAGGTGGAGGCTTGATTTTGTAGGACCTATTGATCCACCTTCTCAAGGAAAGCAACATATTCTAGTATGCACTGATTACCTGACAAAGTGGGTAGAGATGCGTGCTTTCAAACATGCTCATGAAGAGAAGGTCGCTGATTTCTTGTATACTCAATTTTTTTAGAGATTTGGAGCCCCACGGTCTATCACCACAGACCAAGGACCCCAATTTGCATCCAAAGTCATAAATGCATTTATAGAATTGTATGAAATCAAATATAGGAAATCATCACCTTACCACCCACAAGCAAATGGCCAGGTTGAGGTAACAAATAGGGAACTAGAACGCATCTTGACAAAAATAGTAGCTTTTCATAGGAGGAATTGGCTAGATAAATTACCTAAAGCAGTTTGGTCTTACAATACTACTTGGAAGTCCACTACTTGATTCACACCTTATGAACTAGTCTTTGGTAAAAAGCCTCTCTTACCTATTGAATTTGAGCTACTAACATTGCGCACAGAACTGGAAATTGGAATTGAATTGTCGGAGGCATAGACAGACATGATTCTATAGTTGAATGCATTGGATGAACTTAGATTGGATGCTTTGCATCAAACTGAGGTAATTCAGGAGCAGAGGAAGCTATGGCATGACAGTCACATTCAGCAAAGAAAATTTCAACAAGGAGATTGGGCTTTATTGTTTGATTCTCGCTATGAAGACTTTCCTAGAAAACTAAGAATTAGATGGTTGGGACCTTACTGGATTGAAGAGGTATTTGACAACGGAGTAGCTCGTCTATCTCCTATTGATGGATCACAAAGAAAGTTGGTAGTAAATGGACATCGCCTTAGAGTGTACCATACACCTTTGACTAAAGATGAATTCTTGTAGCAACTTGATAGTTTGGATACACAACAGGTGGAAGAAATTTCCTCTTCCACTTCAAAACAATCAGCATGATCATGGATTTCAAGAAAAAACAAAAAATACAAAAAAATCAAAAAAATAGAAAATAAAAAGATGAATAAATTCTGATTATGAATTCCTTCACGGGCATGATTTTAGGGGAAATCATGAAATTCCTTCATGGGCATAGTCAAGATCAAGAAAAAAAAAAAAAAGAGAGAGAAAAGGAGAGGTAAAAAAAAAAAAAAAAGGAAAATCAAGAAAAAAAAAGAGAAAAATGAATAACTTAGCAGTGAAAACCTTTTTAAGGCACTACTGGGTTGGTATTCATGAAAACCAATTTTCTAGAATGTATAACCTTGAGAAAATTCTGAACCATCATTTTACAAATTCACCAAGTGCACTTGTTTTGAAATGTTGCAGAAAATCTCAACAGAACATCAACAAAGACAGTCATTCTTCAAAACTTGCATTAACTATTTTTATCAGGTATATATTTCTTACATTTATTCATTGTAAAATGATTGGTATAAAGTATATGACAATTAACCATTAGCATAAAAGGTATTCATAAGAGTTGGCATACTTAAAACATGTTTTGAAAATGAAAATATTGATTTTTGCCTAATCTTCGGAACAAGAATGCCAAACACAGTGTCTGCTGTATTATCTTCGGATTGAAATTGTCTTAGGAATGACAGTAGAATGAATGATGCACTTTGTCTTCAGAAAGAAGCTTTGTCTTCAGAATGACAATTTGTCTTTGAAAAGAAACTTTGTCTTCAGAATGACGACTTGCTACATCATCTTTGAAATGACGACTTGCTGCATCATCTTCGAAATGAAGATTTGTCTTTGAAATGAAGTTCTGTCTTCGGAATGATGATTTACCTTCGTAATACAGCATGATCTTCGGAATGAAGATTTAAATTTTCAAAGAAGACTTGTCTTCGGAATGAAGGCCTGTCTTTGGAATGAAATTATAATCTTCGAAATGAAGTTTTTTGCAATTAAATTATAATCTTCGGAAAGAGCATTTCCACGTGGCATCCAAGAAAGACAAGGTACGAAAAAGTTAAATTCTTTTAGCTGCATACGATAAAAAAAGGAACACGTGTCAGCAAGGATATGGTTTATTTTGCATGGTACTAGAATCAAGGAAGACATGGTTTATTTTGCACATGAGAATTTGCGGACTAAACAAAAAAATTAAAACTAAATGAGGTGGATCTGACGGTGTGACATTCACGCAATCATTGATAGATAGGTGTTCGATGCAATAGTAGAAATGCGTGCCACCTTTATTTTCAAAGACGTGTTTGTGAAGTACAGTGCTCAGGTTACGATTCATTCCGAAGAATATGAGAAACAAGGCAAGCGAAGATTTCGAACTAAACCCTGCAAATCTACAACATAAAAAAACCAGAGATCCAGCAGAGGAATAGCAGCAGTAGTGAACATTTTTTTTAACAAAAAATATGGGGTTAAATATCAGAACGAAACTAGCAGATACCACCTACCTTCAAGAAAATTTGGCAGTCCTGCAGATTTTTGAAGATGGAGGGCTTATGCCATTTCTAGATAAGTTTAATGGGTCCTCTAAAGATTTGGGCGGCATGTTCGCCCATACATTCAGAAACAACCGAGCACATGTTAATGACATGACTATTGAGGTAACCCCTAAAATTTTAAGTCAGATTACTAAGCTGCCATTAGAAGGGATTTTGATTTCTAGATCTAGCAAGAATACATTAGCAAATGTAGTTAATAAATTTGTAGAAGAAAATGATAGAGAGCCAGAGTATTTAACCCATAACAATGCATGCAAAGGGTTAAAAAGGGCCAGCTTGCAGGAACCCTGGGATGAAGTAGCCACCTGGGTAATTAAATTCCTAACCTATGAAGGGCAGTATGTGCTGTTGTCAGTGCATCATCTATGAATTTTAAACCATCTCAGACATGGTGAGCAACAACCAAAAGTTAGGGTAAATCTTCCCCTGTATCTGTATCGGGAATTAAAAAACATGGCAAAGAGATATCAGGAGGGTAAAGGAAGCCTTCGTCATCATGGCATCATCAAACTAGTTTGCCAACACCATTTTAGAGGAAACCCTAGGAGTTTTGATAGGTTTTACTCTACCCTAAATGATGTCATTTTTAGGGATGAAGATGAGGAAGAAGAAGAACCAGATGCTGTTGACATTATTATAGAAGAAGAAACAACTATTGCAGAGGTTGTTATAGAAAAAGAAATAGAGGCTGCTACAAAAGCTGTTACAGAACCACACCCAGCAGTAGCAACAGAAAACCTTGCTCCTAAACCCTCAACTTCACGAACCAAGAAACAAAAGAAAATAGGGTGCAGGCGAGCGGTAGAACAAAAAAACAAAAGAAGGTTCATTTTTCTAGAGTGACTCCGATTTGTAGAACCAAAAATAACAAAGGAAACAGAGGCATTCGAAACTGTCCCCACAACCCCTAGCGACACCGGGAAACAGAGCAAAAAGAAGAATTTTGCATCTGGAACTAAGAGGTCCACCAGAATCCATTTGAAAGAAATAGAAGAACAGGTTATGGGGGAAGAAGAAGGACAAAGTAGCCCGGATGTCATAGAAATACAACCCGACCTATGGAAAATTTTCAGAATTCCCTAAACGGAAGGCTGAGGCAAAAGTGGGCGGGGATAATTTGGAGGAGGCTAAAGTTCAACGGGCTACGAGATATGGTGGATACAATTATAAGTAGTTTCATAGAACCTATTGAACAAGAGCAAATTATTGTAGAAGAAGAGATATTAGTTGAGCAGCCAACTACAACTGATCTGTCTACATCAGATTCTGAGGCAGAAACAGAAGTGGAAGACATCATAGAGCAGCTGAGGGCAGCAAGAAGTGTTGTCAAAACACAAACCAAGTGGATTGAGGAGAAAGAAAACATCATTGAGATACAGGAAAGAAAAATTGTAGAGCTTCAGCAAGAAGTGGAAGAATTGAGAAAAATGTTGTCACAGTCTGAAAAACAACCAACTATATCCTTTGATGAAGACAATTTGGCTCAATTGCTTTTGGGTCTATCAAAGGCAGATGAATCTGTTGAGACAGACATGGGCATTCATTCTGAAGCAGCACCCCTTCATTCTAAAGAAGTGCCTGTTCATTCTAAAGTAGCACCATCTCATTATGAAGCATTACCTTCTTGTTTTGAAGATGCTTTAGAAATGGTAAAGAGCATAGCAGAGGATGTTGAAGATGAGCCACCAACACAGGAACAGTCCCAATAGCAATAAAATGTTCAAGTAAGTACTCCTATTGAGGTCCCTATATTTCAAACTATTACACCTGTAGTTGAAATAGTAGATAAGGGGGTACAAGTAGAATTACTATCTGATGACAACCCAATAGAAATAGCAAATAAGGGGGTACAGGTAGAATTATTGGTAGATAATCAACCGGTGAGAAGTGGCGAGAAAAAGGATTTCGGGTAGATCTGATGCCTAGGATCCCCCCCGTAGTCGAGACCACCTAATCTTGTGTCTCTAGAGCAATATAATGCAGACATAGCTAATTGGATGATTAGATATGAGCGGCTTGCCACTAAGACTGAGAAATTCAAATTGGAAAGGAAACATCTAGAGGCAAAAGAAAGAGAAAACCAAGCATTAAAAGAAAAGGTGTCTGACTTATGCCAAATTGTTGAATTTTTAGTTCAATTTAGACGACCTGACGGATTTTCTGACCTTATTTTGAAGGAGAAATACCTCAGATGGCAGGTCATGAGGATTAGTTCAAACCTCCCATATAAATTGGACACAACTATAGATTTCTTGGAGGCATATTTTGATAGCCCCATAGAATAGAAAAATCTCCTATGTGAACTATTTTTGCATAGTTTCTTCATTCTAGAGGAAGTAGAGTTTCATCCTCAAATCTACATTGGAGATGTTTAGCTGAGAGCATTTATGTCTACTTTGCAGAATCAGCTTTACTAGGATCAAGAGAAAAAGTAGAATAAAGATATTGAAACAAAGGCTGAATTGTTAGTCAGAGCAATCCAGCCAAACCACCTAGTTATCACCAGACATCACTTCTCAATGATGAATATGGATGATGTAAAGAGGATGTACTTGAACAACTTAAGGGACTGTGTGGCCAGATTCAAAAATTTCTGTGATCACAAATTTTTCCCAGCATTGTCAGTGTGCAAAAACAGATGGGATGAACTTTCCATGTCTTTACGAAAAAGAGAACCCATCTCCCCCATCAACTTAGATTGGTCCAGAAGAAGAGCAGAATGTGTAATCCAGCTGATTGAAATCATGCAACATAACTAGATAGGTCTTAGGTTTAGGCCTCCAACCATCATTACTCCAGTTCCATTCTACTTTGAGGACGATGCCCAACCTGATGAACAGTTTGAAGATTGGCTCAAAAACATTCAGGAAAATAGGGGGTATTATATAGGCAAGAAATTATTCTACAGGTCATGGAATCTAAACATGGAAATATGTGATTCCATAGCCCAATAGAATGCATGAGAGCATGCATTAATATAAGTTGGGGGGAAAATGATGAGGCTTGGAAATGCCTCAATTATAACATGTTTTGAACACTAAAATTGCCTATAAACTCTTATGTTTTATTTGATATGTTAGTTAAGTTGATTCAATATGTTGTATATTAACCATTTTGCATGATCAATGTATTTGGAATATTATATGCTGATTTTTATAGCTTTTTGCATAGTTTTGTGTTATTTTTGCTATGACTTGCTAAAATGGGATATGCTTAGAATAATAGCAGCATTTCACTAATCATGTTTTGATTTGTCTCAAGTATTTATTTCACCTAAATCGCCAGCAGTGCAAGCAAACTGTTCTTTGTGCAGCAAAAACTGGTCTTTCCCATGTAAATTCCAGCCAACTATCTATAAATAGCAAGGCATGGAATTCACATGTGGAAAGAGATGAAGACCATTGGAATTTGATCTTAGGAGATAACCCACCTAAGAGATGTAGAAGAAATCACTTGAAAAGCACACATTTTTTCATTTCGAAGTATCTTCAGAATGAACAGATATCTTTGAAATGAGAGAACACAGCATCTTCGGAATGAGCGGATCTTTCAAATGAAGAATGCAGTATCTTCAAAATGAGTGATCTTCAGAATGAGAATTGCAGTGTCTTTGGAATGAGAATTACAGTATCTTTGAAATGAGAATTGCATTGTCTTCGGAATAAAGCCACTTATCGGAATGAAAACATAATGTGCTTTGACTTGTTGACTGATTTTTGAAGTTGGAAAAAGGGAAATAAAGGTCAGAAAAGGTAAAGGAAAAGATCTTCCATCTGTCTTTGCCGTCATTGCCGACCAAAGCCATCATTAATGGAAAGATCAAAGAATAAACCCAGGATTTTTTGCAACATAGTAGGATTAGATCTTTTGAAATATCCATAGTTTGTAATTAGATCATAGGACGACTATAAATATTGCTCCCATTCAGGTTGAGCCTAGTAGGTAGTAAGTAGTGAGAAAAGAGTAAGGAAGCTAAGAGAAAGTAGAGAATAGGTAGAAATTGACTGTTACAATCTTGTAACAATTTTTCAGCAGAATTATTGTAATCGTGTTCTTTAATCAATAAAGTGCACCAGTTCTATTTCATATTGTTTGTAAATGAGTGTGATTAAGATCTAGAGAGAGAGAGACTCATAACTTCTTCTGAACAAGGAGGATAGCCACTTCCAGACCTAGGAGGAGGACTAACAGTAGGTTTTTATTCTGATTTTGCTGTAGCGAGAATGAGTTGCAGAACTTGTTATTTCAATTGCTTGTAAACAGCTGACAATATCCGTAGTCTTAGTTTATTTATGCTTAGATTAATCTTGTGATTAATGTTTTAGTTGTAATATTTACTTTTAGCAAAGCTTCCATTTTATTTTAGACTATTATTTTTAGAATTTGTTATTTTCTACAATTTCTTGCATTTTGTGTTTTGTTGTCAACCCCTGCACAGAAGATTGACAACCTTCTGTTACAGAGTCTTGAAAGGGTTTTATTTTCCATGCTATAAATTAGACTTCCATTGTTGCAAAAGTAAATAGATTTCCTTTTTGCAATTTAAATCAAACTTTCAATTCTGCAACTGTTATTTCTGCAACATAATTAGGTCTCATTCTGTAATTGTAAATTAGGATTTTATTTTTCCAGTTAATGATTAGTTTCCATTTTTGCAATTAGATTAATATTTGAATTATGCAATTAGAAATAGGAATGTCCTAAAACCCCCCACACAACCGGTTCCACCAATAAGACCTATTGCTCTAGATTGACCTAAGTTATAGTTGTTTCACTTCTTCTTCTATAGATAGCCTTGTACACAGCCTTGGATTGACAAATTCATTAAGAATTAATGATGGT